>LIEC01012290.1:50993-90463 GCA_001925005.1 Drosera capensis
GGTGTTGGGGTTGAGTTTACTCTTTCAGCAATTGTATCTACTATTTTTGCATGTATGACAGCGTCCACCGAAATATGGAAAGTGAAGGACTTGTTGTCAGTCAGGAAACTGAAACCTTGTGGAGCATATATCCTTTGTAGGGAAAATCAAATTTGGTGCTGGGGACGCCACAACACGGTAACAGCCAGGACTCGTGTGGTATTTGAGAATACTGATGCTGTTAGACTTATGATACTCATGCTCGAGGTGTTTAAGTACGATACTCATTTGACTAACTTTACTGGTCTCTGTATTCGCGCCTAGATGTGTCATTGTCACGTTGGAATATGGCTCCTGGTGCATTTTACCTGGTGTCTTAGCAACTTCGGCCGTCCAGATGGGAATTTATTTTGTAAGCCTTACAGCATTGTATTTTCAATTCGATGCCATGATGTCAGATTGATTAATCCTCAAACATGGGGGAATCATGCTCTGGATGATCTTATTTGTTCTGAAAAATAGCCATAAGAGAAGTTCAGTTGTGAAGATTGTTGTGTTTTTTAGGACTTGGTTTGTTGATCAGGAGACTTTTCATTCTTCAATCTCAGGCGTGTTCGGGAGAGATGAAGAAAACAGTATTGTGTGGTGACCGTGCAGATTATATTATTTTCTGGATTTGTAGGAACTAGGAATTCATACATAAAACTGAAAAGATGGAAGATAATAGACGGAGAGAATTGATAATAGACAATATAAGAATTAACTTGGAAAACACGAATATGGGGAGAAAAATCCACAATATATTATCACAAACTGTGATAATAAAGTATTTTATGAAGAAAGCATTAAAAATCGTATTATATCAACCTAAACTCATTAAAAAAAAATAAGATTTATAGATCCATTAAAAATGATTTAATAAATCTAATCTTTGTAGACAAGGTTCGAAGCACGGCCTGTGTGCCTAGCGATGCGCACGGGTGTACGGGCTGACGCATGGCGTCCTTTCGCATGGCGCTTGATGCCTCAACTTAATTTTCACTCCTTTCAAAACCCCCCTATTGACTGTCTAACGCAAATCAGTTGAGAACATGGAGTAGTAAACAGCCTCAACAAAAACTAAATGCATATTAATATGTGATCAATAATATTATGAGCTGCTCCGAGCTTCTCATGGATAACAATAATATCAAACTTAACTAGATCTTCCATTTCAAAAAAAAGAAAAAAAAAGCCATAACTAGATCTTGAATGAAAGCCGATGAAGTATGATAGGAGCGCCAAACTTGGGTTGCAGAAGTGGAGCAGTCTGTGAGGCATGAGTATATGTTGACGACAGTCTAAAAGAGAAACACTGCAAGATCATTGCCAACGCTAGCTTTGCCTCAACCATGGCGAAGTTTTGTCCGAGGCAGATGCGAGGACCCCAACCAAATGGGAAGAACGACTTGTTTCCCTTTGATGCGTTCAAGATCCCTTTGGAGAATCTTTCCGGTTTGAATTCCTTCGCATTATCACCCCATAGTTGATTATCTTGGTGGGCAACGAGAATTAACAAACTGAGAAAAGTGCCTTTGGGTAGATACAAGTCGCCTAGGTTTGTGTCTTTGGGTATTGTGCGACGAACTTGCACAACTGGCTGATATAGCCTGAGACCCTCCTGTAATACTACGGTAACCTGGCAGCAAATATTGAAGAAATATATGTAGTTAAACTAGGGGTTCTTTTATTGTGGAACATGATTGCACTATCTTTCTGATACGTACATGATAATCTGTCGGAAATATTAGTGTGTCTTCGATTTATCAAAAGGAATGCAAAGCTTACTGTTTTAAGTTGGCTTAAGCCATCAAAGTCGGGCTTGTTGTTCCCAAATATCTTCACCACCTCTTGTCGTGCTCTTTCTTGCCAATTATGGTGCTTGCTCAACATTAGGATTGTCCATACTAACAGAGACGCTGTGGTCTCTTGTCCAGCGAAGTAGAACAGCAGCTTGCACTCGCCAATAACCTCTTCGATAATGATTCTGTTAGGTCCTTCTCTACCATCCCTTTCTTCTCTCAAACCAGAGTCCATCAGCATACCTAACAGGTCATCCTTGGCAGCACCTCCGGTCTCCATTTCCTTCATCCTCTTTTCTATCATGCCTTACAATAAACTCTGTATTTCGTTGTTGATTACCTTGATCGTCCTGTTTAGCTCTGTTGGTAGATGTCTGCACACCATCGAAACTTGGTCCAATTGTGTCATGTGTTCTGAGCAAGTTAGTAAGATACACAAACATCGCATATCAAAGATAATCATATGTGTGATCAAGAAACTGTATTAGTAATAATTGTCTGACAAATGGTTATCCTAGTACAAAACACCTCATGTAAATTTCATCTCAAGAATGTGGTGAGGTTGTCGACTACTTCATGTCCTCGACTGATGCGTGCTACGTTGAGTAAGTATAGGAGATATCTAATATTATATAAACCGTGTGTGTTATGATGTAAAGAAAATGACAAAAAGGAGTAGAAAGTTGGTGGTGCTGTGGGAATTTTTGGAGGTATTCGGGTTTCTCACTTAAATTGATATGTTGTGCATTCTTCTTCTTTTCAATCTAGTATCTTCAATCTTTTCAGAACGGATGACGAGTCAAGGGTGGCTCGGTATTAGTGGACAATGGCTGATGGTGAAGCCATTCCTAGAAGAGACCCTGAAACTGAGCAGCAAAGTGCGGAATGCCGTCCTTCCGAGGAGAAAAGAGCCTTAAGCCATGATCCGAAAGATATCATATAGTCGCTGTAAACTCTATTTAGAGGAGAAAAGAGTCTTGAGCTGGTCTCAAACCATCTCGGCAGTCCCAAGACATATAACCATGCGACAAATCTCATTACTCATAGAATTGGTGAGGAGAGAGAAGATCCGACTATCGTCACGAAGCCATGTCGCATAGGTGATATCAGTCGGTGTCGGTGGAGAGGCGGTCAAGTGTTGAGAGAGGCCACGCCCGGCGAGAGCCTGAGATGCCGATTGAGATCACTTCAGGTAATTATTATATCCGAAGAAAAAGATGGTGATCAACCGAAGATCATTCTTGAAATCTCAGGTTGAATAATCTATTCCAGATGCGGAAATAGTGAAAGAGGAACTCAAGGAATGAGCCATGGTCATCGAGATATCACCGGAAAACTAAGACTATTCATCGTCGGTGATACGAATCCAATCAGAGGTTGGGTCTCGTTGGGGATTGCCCCACGTCGTCGGAGAAGCAAGTGGTTTTCATCAGGTTTTGGAGAATTTATCTGCTATATTAACAGAAGGTAGTGGTCATGGACTTTGCAAGAGGATAATTGCGATTGTAAGGCTGCCAATGTATTAGGCATCTCCTTTTTAGAGGCATTTCACAAGCAACCGGGTGAATTATTACATCTTCTTTCTCTCAAAGCGTAAGATTTATTTGAAGAAGCTAAACTTCTCCTACAAACTCAATCCTTGCCAACTAAAAGTAATGCCAAAATTCTGGCAAGAGTTGATACTGCTGGAAAAGAAACTTCCTGAGTGGGAGTGTTCTTCAAAAGCTCTTCGTTGACTATCTCAAATCTTGCAAGTTCTCCATTCACTTTGATTCTGATACCAACTTTGATTCTAAGGCACCTCTACCAGGACTATCTTCAAAAGCTCTTTAAGGAAGAGCAGCTAATCTTCGGTTGGGTGTCAGGAGAGCTTTCCTTTTGTGGTTGACGGTGAGAATGGAGGTCCTGCCAAATTCGTTCCAAGGAAGACAGAGTAGGGTTCCACGCCGTCGAGCTTCGAGGTGTTCTACGCCAAAGATCTGGAGTTCGTGGTGCATATCTGGAACGTTTCCGATAATGAGCAGGGAAGAAGTTTACAGCAAGGAAGAAAGGAGGGCGGCGATTGTAGATGTCCATCGAAGAGCTCGTCAAGTTGTACCCCACCTGCGCTCGCAGAAGGTCTCAAACCACTCTGATACCATGTTGAGTTTGGCTCACCTGAGTAAAAGATGGCGGCTCTTGGAGATGAGTATGTGAAGATGGAGATGGCAAGAGCTAGCGGCTGTGGGAGATTATGTTCTGAGAGAGAAAAAGGTTAGGGTTTTAGCAAGGATATAAGTCCTTTTATATGTGTTTCCTTTTACAATGCTAATGTTGTTGTTTTGTTTAGATATTAGTTTTTCTTTCGATTTAACTAAAATTTATATATTCTGTAATTTTTGCAAATCACAATAACATTATATGTAGGATTAAATCATCAATTACAAGATTTATTTTCATATGTACCAATTATATTCATCTTAGAGTTAAGTGGACCATTTATCGAATTTCATGATTTTGTTAAAGGCTACAAAAGAGTCTCTTATTTTTAAATAGACTCTCTAGATCTTCTAAGTGTTTAAAAACTGATTTTGCAAGTTGTTTTTAAAACCTTAAGGATACATGTTATCATTTTATCCTTAACATTAAATTATAGAATAGTTGTTTGTCAAGACCATAAATATGTTCCAACTTGTTCAATGACTATAGATCTTGTAATATTTAACTTTTCTTAACTCATTATTGATTAAATCACGTGAAAAACTTCATCATCATCCCAAGTATAAGAAGTTTAGCTCATGATAAAAATGTTACAAACATATTTAAACTTGTAGAGTGAACTATACATGATTACTAGTTTCAAATATGTAGTCGCTTTAAAAATAGACAAATTCATAACTTAAGAACAAAATAATTTCATTTAACTTTATAACATGATAACAATGAAGTAGCTTCAAGTGTTTATGGGATTTTATATCCAAAGCAATCCATGACGATGAAGAAACTCAAGTGCAAAGTTGTCTCTAGCAAGATCAGCTCCTTTTCGGTATGATCCTGTTTAGTTTGATGAATCCTTGTTCCTAGCCTTCTCCTCTCCTCTGGTTTCTTAAGGGGAACTACAAAAACAATGGACAAAAGAAAGTAGTAGAGAAAACCGAAAGACTAACTAAGAGATAGAGTAGTAAGTCCATTTTATGCTATTTCTTCTTTATTATCATATATTGATTTGTTTTCTTGCTTTTTTCCTTCTTTGCACTAATCTTCCTCTTTTAACAAGACAAAATATCCTTATTTACACATTATTGATGTTTCAAATCATCACAAGACAAGGGACCCTCACAATTAAAGGTAATACATGATTGAGTGGATTAGAAGAGGAGTCCAAGAAGAACTTCCTCATGAATTATTGTAGAAGTCAAATGCCAATATACAATTGATTATATTTGAAGCATAACACTTCTAATTTTTGTTCTTAATTCTACAAAATGCCAATCAATCTGTTTGATGGTTTTGTATGCATAGCACAAATAGTTTTGGTGCATTAAGTTCTTTCCTGGTCCCCAAAAAAACCAAAAAAACCGAAAAAAAAACATCATAACAGAACAAAACAAAAAGAATGAAGAAAAAAGGGGGAAAAAATAAAGAAAAAGGGGCTATTTTTGTTTGTATATATTTCTTAGTGTGAAATGCAAGGTCTTGAGCAACTTCTTTCTTATTGTGAAATGTTCTTACATTTTGGATGCAAAGTTTGTTAATTATCTCCTGTCTTTTTCCTTTGTGTCCTTTACAAATTGTGTAGTGCATTTTGGGTTTGGTACTTTTTCCCCCTTTTTATCTAGTCAACTCTCAAGAATGTGCTATGGTTTCATCCTGTGGAATTTTCAGGTTTCCTCCAAGATTGCTGAAGAAGTTGAGTACAGATTGTCTTGTCATGCAAAATCATCAGGTACAGTAATCATTACCTTGCATTTTACATATTATGTCTTCAATCTATCTACGTTTCCAGGCATATATGCTGCCTGTTCTCATCACTCCTTCATGTCCCTGCAGTAGCTTTGGTGTTGGCTATGAGCCACACACGATAATCATCTATGATGTAAGATCATTTAACTTGTGGACTTCTACTAGGGACTACATAAATGTTCTATGTTGGGTTCCTGTGGTCTTTCACAGATGTATACTTTGAAGAGTAGGATAGACTTTGTTGATTCATAAATCATCCTCCTTGAGGTCTACGCTACTTTGTCTAGAGAATACAAAAATCTGAAAGATGGGAAAATATGAAATCTTTAATAAAAAGGGACAAAATATAACTCGAAGAGAATAAAATAATAAAGAGATAAAGCAACTTCCTAAAGAGAATCAACACATCCTCACCTCCACCTTCTAGACTGGAGCATGTACATGTCCAACTTGAGCATATATCGACCAAACAACATCCTATACTGTCTTTCAAGTGAAAACATGAGTGACCCCAAAAACATCATTTTGAAAAACAATAAATCGAGCAGAGGGTGTTTATGAATATTGAGATACTGAGCCGTGAATGAATACATGTAGAATAGCTGATAATTGAAACCTCGGAACTGTGGCTTATGAAAGAAACATTAGGGAACCAATGTAGTTATGGGGAGACTGACTAGATACTATAGTCGAACAGAGAGATTATTTGGTCGGAAGCAAGCAAATCAGTTTCTCCTGCCAGTGCCTTTGGTTGCCTACTGTCGATGGCAGGAGCAAGGTTTAGCTCAAACTATGATTGGTTCCTGGACTGCAATGTTCGTAGATACGTCAAGGAAAATAAGATGAAATGTTGTAATCAACAAAAACACTATTTCGATGAACCTACCTTTTGTCTGCTTTTTAGTGGTAGCCTGTTTTGTGTGTCATCATTTCAATTTACGCTTCTTGGGGCACAGAATAAGCTCAGTAGTTTCCTGATCATTTTGCAAGATGACAAGTTCTTTTCCTTCATTGTTAGCCATCTTAATATGTCATCTTGATAAGTTGATCCATGGTATTGATTTTGGTAGGTTGTGTAGAGCACAACTTTTTGCTTGTAAGTGATTGATCTGCTACTTTAATCCTTAAAGAGCGCTCTTTTTCGTCTTTATAACTGTTACTGTCTGTAAATTCTCTTACGTAGCATGCCTCTAAATATAGGCTATAGATATTTTTGTTATTTACTCCACGTTGACTAGTCCTTTTTTCTTGCAACAGTTTGGTATATCTCCAGAGAGATTTGAAGGGAATGAGCGACTATCTAGCTTCTTTAATGTCTTAACAACTAGTACTGATGAGGAAGATAAGGTGCTTTGAGACCATCCCCGGGCTTCCGGTACCAGATGAAGGGTGCTTCCCCTCTTTTTCTATTAGATCGATGCCTATCTTTTACTGATGCTTTCAATTGTGTGATTTTTTTTCAGCCATATATCTCTACCGTAAAAGCGCGAAATTATCCTATTACAGCCTTCCAGTGGCATCCTGAGGTGAAGTCTTCATCCCCTTTTTTTTCCCTTTTCTTTTCTCATTCGTGTCTGTCACATTTGTTTCATACGTGATTGGAAAGCCATTTTCATCGTCGTTGATTTATTTATTCAGTGAGTTTAATCCAAACGTGTCTAGTCGTGATAGTTGAGCTTGCGCAGCAGTTTATGTGTGCGACACAGGTGTAGTTTTCCTATTGTTGCCACTGACATACCAATATTGTGACTCAATCGACAGAAAAATGCTTTTGAGTGGGGCCTATCCATGATTCCACATTCTGAAGATGCAATTCAAGTTACACAACACGTTGCGAATTACTTTATCAGGTAGAATACTGGTTTTCTTTGTGATTGATCTCTCGCATACTGTGCAGATTAATGATGTTGTACAATATAGATGCAATTTTGATTCAGAGCTTAGCAAGAAGCATCTTTCTTCTTTCTGTTGCATAGTAATGGTAGATTCATCTAGAACACATAATAATGCCTGCTTGAGTGTAGGATAAAGCATTCGATCTGTCAGAATTCTTGTGCATATTTCAATGGAATATATTTATTTTTCAAATTCAATGGTGAAAGAAAACTGTATTTATCCGGATAAGCATGAGTGTGAATTCATTTTTTTTTTCAATACTGCAATCCTACCTCTGTTGTCCAGAAAGGAAAGTTGGGGTAGATTCGTCTGGAAGTTGATGTGTTTGATATTGATGAATATTCCCATCTTCGGATAAGCATGAGTGTGTATTCAAAAATTTTCATACCACGATCCTGCCTCTGTTGTGATGCAATTGTTTGTATGCTGGGTGTAGCTTTTTCAAGGATATGCTCTTAACTAATTGACGGTGGATGTAAACCTTTTTTTTACCCTCGACAAATTGAATAGCTGCTCTGAATGTCCTTCTGCACAATCTAAAGCTGTTGGTGCATCATTAATCATTTTGAGGGCTGGTTTACTTATGCATAGCTGGTTTTGAAGAATGGTCTTCTGTGCAAATATGACTGACAAATGATGTTACTGTCGTGCAGTGAGGCGAGGAAGTCGTCCAACCGCCCACCTGCTCAGAGAGTGCTTGATAACCTGATCTACAACTATAGTCCCACTTACTGTGGCAAAGCCGGGTAAGCCCTCATGTCCCATTTAAGTGGCTGGAATCTGCCTAGCAGAAACCTATGCTGATTTCTTATACTTTAATTACAGGAAAGGATATGACGAGGTTTATGTCTTCTCAAAGCTGTGAATCTGCTGTTGTAGTGCTTGATGCAGTATAGTAGGATCATTGAACTTGATGCATTCAGGATTGAACTAATTTGTAATATAAATTATTGAACTTGGATTTCTTGTACCATGTATTATAATTTGTATTATAATCTGTAACATAAATTAAGTACTCGGGATTGCTTATGGCAAAGAATAATCGAAACTTAAGAATTTTTACCAGCGGCTTCTCTATGCTGGTTGCAAACTTCTTGATCAGCTTATCAGCACTTCCTTTGGATTCACGAATCCATTTTTTTTTTAAAAAAATTTTCTGGTAGACATGAAGAATGGTGATATCCCCAGAGGAGAATTTGTTACATTCAATATAATCTATACCGATGTGTAAAATACGCAAGACTTGTCCGAAGATGTCAAATTTAATCCCTTATTATGTAGTCTTCTGCTACTGACGTAGAAAAGCATGATGCGAGTTTGCCAAGGAATGGCTCAGAGCAGCCATAACAGATCTCAAATTTCACCCTCAAACTACGCAACAGCCAGAATGATCTCACAATTGAGACACCCTTTTTGCACTCAAAATGTGAAAAACTGGATCTGGAACTCCTCTACGGCTTTGTTTTTTCTTTCCTTTTTTATTTTTTTGATTTAATGTGTGTTTCAAATTTATCATATCCTTGACTGCTCAATTTCAAGTCTCTCTAAATTTGTGGGCTTGTCATTTGAATTAGATTTTTGTGTGTTTGGAGAGTCTCTTTTCATGACATCATTGTAGATGCTCATTGGATGCGAATATACTGTTCTGATTACATAGTCCCCTGCTGTTGAAATGAAACGATATGAAGCGTACAACTGAATTGAGATGTTAAAATAACATAACATGAATATAGAATATGATTATCATTATATAAAAAATAATAATAATATGTATACGATTAATGGAATCTTTTCAATATCTAATTTGATATTTTTCAATTTAAAGTATAATCTTTTTACTGTTGATTTTTTTATAATAGATATATTTGATTTTCTCAAACCTTATCCTAAAAAAATAGCTGGATTTATTGTTACACCAACCTGCATCAGCATTATTGTTTTTTCCCTCCTTGACAGTGGGTCACTGGCGGGAAATCTTTAACCCTAATCAGATCCTTTTGGCCTCCGAGATTCACTGTCCTCCTCTCTCTCTTTCACTCCTCTGCATCTGCTGTGCTGTGCTGGTTGCGAATCCGCCCTCGAATTCAAGGATTCTCGCTCCCGCGATGGAAACCCTAGGGATACTGGACGAGATCGAGTCCCTCGTCTCCGATCACCGTCAAGTAGTATCTTCTCTCGCTTTTCCCTCGATTGATTCTCTGTTAGCTTGAATTGATTGATGCTCGTGGTTTTTGAAGGCCAGCTGGGGTCTTTTTGGGAGAGTATTTGTTCATTGGTGGATTTTGTGGAGTAAATGGGGGAAATGGGGAGTTTGGTTGGTTTAGGTTCGAGTGTGGATCGATTTACGATGAAGTTGTTCATGTGCAGATTGAATTGGTTGGTCTTGTGGTGATTGGCGATTGCTGATTTTGTTGGTGAAGTACAAGGAACAATGGAATTGGTGGGTTTTATACATGAAACTTGAAAGTTCAAGAAGTTTGGCTTTTGGATTTGAAAATGTTGAAGTAGGAGTAGCCTGTGTGTTTCAGAGTATGGGGAAAAATGATATTGGGGGGTTTCCCAAGTGGCTTTTTGGTACTTGACCTTGCATTAGGTTGTGAAGGAATGCTGCTGGATGTGGGTGAAAAGATTTCGGGAGAACTAATGAGGGCAGAGTTTGTTGCCGGTGCTAGTAAAATTAAATTCAGGTTTCGATTCCATTTCTTAGATTTGGCTTTTATGTTGGGAGCCAAGCATCTGATTTTAAAATGGCAAGAACGTGGTAAATGACTCATGGTGAGGTGAGAAAGACAAATTTTCAATAACAAACATGGGGACGTGTAAGGACAGTTGTAGGCAAGACATGGTCTTGGAATTTTATGATTTGAGGAATGCTATGGCAGCTCATGGATTCTTCTGCTTATTACTATTATTGCAAGTTCTGTGGCAGCGTATCTTATCATTTTGAGTTTTTCATGGTTGATCCTAGAACTTCTGACGTAAGCAAAGATTTAATATGATAGTTCTCAGGGGCGTTGCACAAATGCCAATGATATAGAAAAATTTAGAAGGTCACTTAGCAGTTGAGGTTATAAACAATGCATGAAGGTTCTTTATTCCAAGTAGATTGTCTAACTTCTTCAATGTCAATAATGTTTATGGTGTAATAGTTATTGAATCAGGGGCATCGATATTGGATACTGGGTGTATTGTTGCGTGGATCATTGCTAGAAGAAGGTATCCAAGGTGTAGAGATGGGTTCCTAAGACAGCTATGGGAGGGAATGAGAGTCAGGTGATGGCAACTAAAAGTCCAAATAAGCAAAAGACGTCTCTAATATCTGATAAAGTGAACGGTACCAAACTAATCACTGTTTGGATGTACAACGCAAGTGCACGTGTCATTCATGAATAGAGTGGAGAGTATAAAAGTATCGATCCCACAAAAACAATAGAAACTAAACACTAGAATGGACACCTTAACTAAACACTAGATGATGAAAATTAGTTTAAATTAACAAAATATTCTGGTTTTTTAAAAGACTTGGGATGACAAATCCGCTTATCAATTCATTAACTTTTAATGAGTTAAGATTTTAGAGTTATCAATTTAATCCTTTCCGATTGTATTATCAAATTTTCTTATATGCAGCTCTGTCGAGGTTACACACGCATCTTCTTAAGCTAAAACTTATGACAATAAAGATTGCACAATTTAGAATAAGAAGTCATTAAGCATTAAAACATAAAAAGTACATAATTAACATAAATATGTCTATTTAATGTCAATTATACTTGTTGAGTTTGGGTCACCTGAGGAAAAGATGGCGGCTCTTGGAGATGAGTATGTGAAGGTGGAGATGGCAAGAGCTAGCGGCTGTAGGACATCATGTTCTGAGAGAGAAAAAGGTTAGGGTTTTAGCAAGGATGCAAGTCCTTTTATATGTGTTTCCTTTTACACTCCCCCACAAACTGGAGCATATATGTCTAATAAGTCCAGTTTGAAGGTAAAATGACGATGAAGAGGTCGAGGTAAGGCTTTTGTGAAGAGATCTGCAATTTGGTCACTGGTTGGTATATGTTGTAGCTGGATTGTCCTCTGTTGAACATTTTCACGTATAAAGTGGCAATCAATCTCTATGTGCTTGGTTCTTCATGGAAGACTGGATTCTCAGCAATGTGAATGGCAGTCTTATTATCACAGTAGAGAGTTGGAGGACTACATAACTGAACATCGAGTTTAGATAGGAGGCGTTTAAGCCAAGTCAACTCAGAAGTAGTTAGAGCAATAGCTCTATATTTTGCTTCAGTTGAAGAACGAGTTATAACTGTTTGTTTCTTGACTTGTCATGTAATTATATTTTCATCAAAATATGTACAGTAGCCACTTGTGGAACGTCTGTTATCAGAAAACCCAACATAATCAGTATATGCTGTGGGAGAGAGTGTAGATGTAGTACATAGAGGTCTGACCAGGAGACTTCAAATATCTCAAAATATGCTCAACAGCTGTAAAATAAGATTTTTTTGGAGTATGCATGAACTGGCTGACTGAGTCCACTGTGAAAAATATATCCAGTCGGGTTACAGTTAAATATATAAGTTTGTCAATAAGTTTCCGATACATGTCTGGATTTGGAATAATAATGTCTGACTCATCAGTAAAGTTGAAAAACTTGAGATTTTGTTTCATTAGAGTGTCAACTAGTTTACACACAAGAAATCCTGATTCTTTTAGTAGATCCAAGCAATATTTCCTATGATTTAGAAAAAGAGACTTTCCCTGTTTAGCAATCTCAATCCCTAGAAAGCATTTTAGAATACCTAGATCTTTGGCATGAAAATGTTTTAAGAGATGAGATTTCATCTTGATAATTCCAGATGTATCATCCCCAGTAATGATAATGTCATCAATGTAAACAAGTAGTATCACACTCCCTTGAGAACGTCTATGAACAAATAGTGAAGAATCTGCAGAGCTCCTGGAGAATCCAATGGCCTGTACAACCTTGCTGAATTTCTCAAACCATGCTCATGGAGATTGTTTGAGCCCATACAGTGACTTTCTTAAGCGACACATGGTTCTCCCCCGCAGTCTCATATCTAGGAGACTGGAGCATATAAACAGTCTTTGTCAAGTCACTATGTAGAAAGACATTCTTGATGTCAAGCTGGTATAATGGCAATGAACGGTGCACATCAAGTGAGACAAGCACGCGAACAATATTGAGCTTGGCTTCTGGAGAAAATGTCTCTTCATAATCAATATCATACTGTTGGGTAAATTCTCTGGTCACAAGACGAGCCTTTAATCTTGCAACTAACCCGTCGGGATTGTGTTTTACCGTGTAGATCCAACGGTAACTAACATAAGACTGGCATGGAGAAGTGGGAACAATATCCCATGTGCCATTTTCCCATAGAGTCTGTATCTCTTCATCCATAGCAGTTTTTCATCCTGGATGTACAAGTGTCTCTCTCACTGAAGTAGGAACAGAAATAGATGACAAAGCATATATAAACTTACACAGAAAGTAGGTAAGACGATGATACGATATAAAATTAACAATGGGATGTAAAGTGCAACTATGAGGGTGCTTACGAAGAGAAATGGATAGATCATTCGAAACACGTGTCATAGGTGGAGGTTGAGAAGCTGCAGAAATTACTTTATCAATTGTCTGCTTCATCCTTCAAGTATAAGTCCGAAGCGGAGCAGGAACAAGTGTAGATGGTGGGTCTACCTCACCAATAATAGGTTGAGGAAGTGGATCTAAAGAAGAAGAAGAACATCCCGAAGAAGTAAAATAGGGTACTTGTTCAAGGAAAGTGACATCGACAGATATAGTAGTTTAACTGATGTGATGTCTCAGTCATAGAGGGAATAGTGGATTGAGTGATGTGATTTGTTGCACCTGAATCGATAACCCATGAGAATGACCTAGAAAGACATGTTATACCTGAGGTAGTGGTGATATGGACTGATCAAGACAGAAGTTCTCGAAAAGACTGAAGCTCCTGGGAGGAAAGACCATCAGTGGAAGTTGAAGTCGAGGGTGTCTTAGTTGACACCTGCCTAACAGAATGAGCCGGTGACTGATTAGGGTATCCATGTTTCTTCCAGCAAGTGGCTTCTACATGATTGGATCGATCATAGTATGTGCAGTGTAAATTTTCACTACTATGACCACCTGAACCCCGCTCTCCACCACGAAGTTTTCAAATTGTTTATCCAATTTTTGTTTTGGAAAACATTGAGGATATGAATTTGAGGAACATAAGGAGATTGTTTATCTTTTTCTTCACTTATTGTTGTTTGTTCCTTTTTTGAAAGATTTTCAAACATTTTATTTGGTTCATTCTTTGTATTTTGATTCTCTTCTCCACTTTCATTAACAGCAATCTCACCATTTTGAGGCTCCTTAACTTTGGGATCTTTTAATTCCCTTCCGTTTCTTTGATGAAATACCTTAACTTGTTCCTTTGGATTTGGAATTATGTTACTAGGTAATGAACCTTGTGGACGAGTGGGCATCATTGAAGCAAGTTGCCCTACTTGAGATTCTAAGTTACGGATAGAAGTATCCATCCTTGACATGAATTGTGAGAGGAGATCTTCAATTGAAGGTTTAGAAGATTGCCCTTCGGTTAGAGGTGGTTGTAATGATTGAGGAGGTGCAAAGCCAGGAGGACCACTAGGTGGTATTCCTTGGTTTCCTCTCCAAGAAAAATTAGGGTGATTCCTCCAGTCAGGATTATATGTGTTTGAGTAAGGATTGTTGAGTGGGACTGGTGGACAATCTTAATTATGCATAAATTATGCTTGTTCTACTTATGATCCAGAGGAAAAAGGGTTGTCATCTTGACAATTGGAACTTAAGTGCTGACCTTTATAGAATGGCATGACTCGCTCGAAGGGGTAGACAAAATGAAATTGACATTAACTACGAGTGAGTTTATGTGTTTTGAGAGAGCGACCACTTGTGCGGTCAATGCGGTAAGCGTATTCAATTTATATTGTCCTGTTGTTTTTCTTGTTATAACTCTCTCGGACGGCCATTGGTAAGCATTGGCCGCCATTTCCTATAACAAATCAAGGCCCTTCATAAGATTTACTCATCAAATATCTTTACGGGTGGATTGATTAAGACCATTGTAAAAGGTTTGAAGTTGCATTCACTTCGATATTCCACTTACTCTCGCTCCATGATCGCTTTCAAGTTTCATAGAGCGATTCAGAATCAATTTATGAAAAAGTAGCTATTTCATTTTTCACTCACGTGGCCTTAATAGGTGGAAAGAACTTACCTAAAAAAAATTTGAGCTAAATCTTCCCAAGTGGTGCTAACCGACCATGTGGGTAATGTATGAAGCCAAATCTTCGTATTGTCTCTTAATGAGAATGAAAATAACCTTACACGAATAGCGTCGGCAAAAACACCATTCTTCTCGAAAGTGTCACATATTTCAAGAAAGGATGAGATGTGTAAATTGAGATCTTCGTTACGCAATCCACAAAATTGGTTCCCCTGAACCATTTGAATCAGTCACGGCTTAATTTCAAAGTTGTTTGCTGCAATGGTAGGTCAATAAATAGTAGTGAAGTTCTCCGAGACTTTTGAAAGTCCATAGTCACGAAGAGCTTTTTGTTGAATCACAACCTCATCTCGAGGAAATTGTTCAATTTTTCCACCAGTATAGTAGGAAGAGTAGCGTTAACTTGCTTTTCTTTTCTTAATTTATGACACGTTCTTTCTTATTCTAGATTGAAAGGAAGCTAATTGACGCTACGAGTCCTTCTTATACATTAATGAAAAATAAAATATAAAATAAACAAGAAAATGACTCAATCTACAACTAAGAGTGTTGGCCCTAATGTTGGTTGTCTTATGTCCTCGATAACGATACCAAAAACTTGAACGGTGCCAAACTAATAAATGTTTGGATGTGCAACGCAAGTGCACGTGTCATTAATGAATAGAGTGGAGAGTACAAGAGCATCGATCCCATAGGGACAAAAGAAACTAAACAGTAGAATGGACACCTTAGCTAAATTTAAGTGATCGAAATTTTGGATTTTGTTTTACTTGCACGCACACCCACAAGTGATTTTAAAGGATTTTAAGATGATGAAAATTAGTTTAAATTAACAAAGTATTCTGGTTTTATAAAAGACATGGGATGACAAATCCGTTTATCAGTTCATTATCTTTTAATGATTGCACAATTTAGAATAAGAAGTCATTAAGCATCAAAACATAAAGAGCGGATAATTAACATAAATATGTCTATTTAATGTCAATTATGGTAATATTGTCGGTTTGTTTATATATTAGTTTTCCTTTCGATTTAACTAACACTTATATTTTCTATAATTTTTACAAATCATAAAATTCTTTAATCACAACAACATTATTTGTAGGATTAAATCATCAATTACAATATTTATTTTCACAGTTATCAATTATATTCATCTTAGAGCTAAGTGGACCATTTATCGAATTTCATGGTTTTGTTAAAGGCTACAAAAAAGTCTTTTATTTTTAAATAGACACTTTAGATCTTCTAAGTGTTTAAAAAATGATTGTACAAGTTGTTTTTAAAACCTTAAGGATACATGTTACAAACACACTTAAACTTGTAAAGTGAGTTATATATGATTATTAGTTTCAAATATCTAGTCACTTTAAAAATAGACAAATTCATAATTTAAGAACATAATACTTTCATTAAACTTTATAACATGATAACAACAAAGTAGCTTCAAGTGTGTAAGGGATTTTACAACTAAAGCAATCCAAGACGATGAAGAAACTCGAGTGCAAAGTTGTGTTTAGCAAGACCGACTCCTGCTCGGTATGATCCGGTTTAGCTTGATGAATCCTTGAAATGGTGTATGAAATCCTTGTTTCTAGCCTTCTCATCTCCTCTGGTTGCTTAAGGGGAACTACAAAAAAAATGGACAAAAGAAAGTAGTAGAGAAAAACAAAAGACTAGTTAAGAGATAGAGTAGTAAGTCCCTTTTATATTATTTCATCTTTATTACCATATATTGATTTGATTTCTTGCTCTTTTCCCTTGCTTGCACGAATCTTTCTCGTTTAACTAGAAAAAATGTCCATGTTTACATATTATTGGTGTTTCAAATCATCACAAGACAAGGGACTCTCATAATTAAAGCTATTACATGATTGAGTTGATTAGAAGAAAAGTTCAAGATGATCACTTTGTTTTTTCACTAATATTATATTTAGTAATATAATAAAATAGAAATAATATGGCTATATATATATAAAAATATCAAGGATACCTATCATCACATTATTAGGTCAATTATATGATACAAAAGAGGAAGAATTACCTAGATAAATATCAAAACATTACTTAATACAATTTTACGAAAGTGAAAAACATCTTGGACAAAAATAAGTATAACTCTTTGCATAAACCTCGGTTTGATGTGATTCAAAGTTCAATAGAAAGAAGACATTTAGAGGTTTCCAATGATATAAAGTTCATAGTTTAACTCAACTGGAGTTGGAAGAACCATTATTTACAAAGTAAGACCAATAACCAAGGAAATTTCAACAATAAAGTGTCACATGACTCGAAAATGACTTGTTAATATAAACATATATCAAACACATGCAATAGTACTCAAAACACTTTAACAACTAATTAAACTAGTAAAATAACTTAAGATAACACGAAAATTTATTTGAATACATGAAACCGCACCTAAAGTCAAGCATAAAATAATGTAAATAAGTTATATAAATGTCACTTATCACCAAGCTAAAGAAACAGGTAATGAATGGACTGTTGTGGCTAAGAAGGCTACTAAAAAGGGGAAGGCACTTGAATTTCAGCACATTGAAGTTTCTTTGGGCAAGTCTGAAGTGGTTAAAATTATGAAATCCAGTGCTGCTATGGTCATGGAAGCTAAGGTGAGTAGATCTACAGGGAAATACTTTTCTGCTGTGACGTGATGATTGCTAGCTGGAATGTAAGGGGCCTTAATGCTCAAGAGAAGCATAAGACAATAAACCTTTTTATAATCAAGTACAAGGTGACTTTGTTTGATTGCCTTGAGACTAGAATTAAGTGTGCTAAGAAAAGGAAAATCCAGAAAAAAATGCTTCCCAAATTGGTTGTGTTTAGACAACTATGATTATCCATATAATGGTCGCATATGGGTTGTGCAGTTGATTTGTGCTAGTGATCAGCTGATACATTGTGAAGTGTTTGAGTTAGCATCTGGTTCAGGGTTCTTGTTGATATCTGTATATGCTAAAAATGATCCTGGGGCTAGAGGTGCTGCGTGGAGGACTATTTGAGACCTTGCTAGTAATAATCAACCTTGGGTTGTATTGGGAGATTTCAATTTTGAGGAGATAATAGGCTATAAAAGGGTGCATGTTGATCCTTGTTCTGAGCTTATCCAATATATTACTGAGGCTGTACTGGAGGACATCAAAAGCTCTGGGAGTTTCTTCACTTGGTATAATAATCAAGGATTGCAGTCACGGATACCTGGATAGGGCTATGGCTAATGGGACTTGGATGGATAGATATCTGAATGCAGAGGTAGTTTTGCATGAAG
Source organism: Drosera capensis (assembly GCA_001925005.1). NCBI lineage: Eukaryota > Viridiplantae > Streptophyta > Magnoliopsida > Caryophyllales > Droseraceae > Drosera > Drosera capensis. Next base: position 69,233 of record LIEC01012290.1, read on the forward strand.
CAGGAATTTCTGATCACTCTCCTGCAGTATTGGGATGGCATTCTTCGGAGGTACATGGACATGGTTTGTTCAGATTTTTGAATCACGGGGTATTACATGAGAACTTTAAGTCAATTGTGCAGGAGGTAAGGGGTACTCCAGTAGTTGGGTGTGACATGTATCGTACTCCAGTCAATTAATAAAGGTGATATGACTTCGATGATGGCAGCTAAAGAATAATTTGGTTCATTTTGAGAGGGCTTCAGGACTTGCTGCCAACCTAAACAAATCTCAGGTTTTCTTTGGAGGGGTGATGTGAATCAGGTTGCTATTTTGAACGTTCTGGGGTTTCAAAAAGGGGATTTTCCTGTCAATTATCTAGGTGTGCCACTTACACCAAAAAGGGTGCAGATAAAGCTCTATAAACCCTTAATTGATAAGATAGTGTCATAAATTAAAGGGTGGGAAGCTAGATACCTTACCTATGTAGGGAGAAAGGTCCTTATACATGCCATTCTACTGAGCATGTAATCCTATTGGGCTCAAATATTTGTATTCCCTAAAGCAGTTCTTAATGAGGTAGAGAGTATTTGTTGTAATTTTCTGTGGACAGGCAAGGAGTTAAAGCAGCATAGAAATCTGGTCACTTGGGAGGAGGTGTGTCAGTCCTGTAAGAAAGGGGGACTGGGTTTCAAGAAGATTTTGGAATGGAACAACTCTCTTTAGGTTTAAAAAAATATGGGCAATTGCGTCCAAAGATGATTCTCTATGGATTCGATGGATTCATGAGAGATATCTTAGAAAAGATTATATATAGGATGTTGCTATTAAGCCTGGTGATAGTTGGTATTGGAAAGCACTCATGCGTATCAGGGATGATTACTTGAATCTGGTGCATTTGTGTCTAAGGATAAACATTGACTCAACTCAAGAGATATACTGTTTATTCAGTAATCATCCCTCAAGATTTTGGAATGGAACAACTCTCTTTAGGTTTAAAAAAATATGGGCAATTGCGTCCAAAGATGATTCTCTATGGATTCGATGGATTCATGAGAGATATCATAGAGAAGATTATATATAGGATGTTGCTATTAAGCCTGGTGATAGTTGGTATTGGAAAGCACTCATGCGTATCAGGGATGATTACTTGAATCTGGTGCATTTGTGTCTAAGGATAAACATTGACTCAACTCGAGAGATATACTGTTTATTCAGTAATCCCCTCCTACATGGCTATGGTGGAAGTGTACTCGGGGAAGGAAGTACTTCCTCGACATGGTTTTATCATGTGGTTGGCAATGAGGAATAAATTGAGAACCAAGGATTGGATGCTTAGGCATGGATTGATAAATGAAGGTGTATGTCTTTTATGCCAACAGGATCAGGAATCCATGGAGCATTTGTTCTGTTCCTGTGAGTACACGAAGAAGGTATTATGGGAGATCAATGATGTGCTGAAGTTGCGTTTTGGGATGAGGTCTTGGAGAAGCTGGTCTCAGTGGGATACTGGACTTATGAAGGGTAAAGCTGCAATGATGATTAGAAAACGTAGATGTCATGCTGCAATGATCTATATGATATGACAGAAATGAAATCAAAAGGTGTTTCATTAGGGAGCTCGTGATCCTCTGGAGATATAGGCGAGAACTGGAGTATTTTGGGTTAAATATATTTTGCACGGTTGATGATGAATCAGTGAGATTCCCCGTTCAAGTGGTGTTGCTATAGCTATAGCATTTCAGCTAGCGGCTCGTCGAGAAAAGAGTTTACTCCTAGAACCCTTTATCAAAAGATTATGCTTATTTTAAAGGGTTTTTAGTCATTCCAACACAGATGAATGTGAACTTCAGCATCCATTCATCAGCACTTGAATACATTTATCAAGTGGGACGCATCATTCATTCAGATTTCAGAGTGCATGAACAAGCTACAAGGAACCATATAGCATGAGCGATTCAACATAGCATATTACAAAATAGGTCAGGGACATGAAGTAAACTTAGATCAGTTCTGCTTGGCATACATTATCTCGGAAGCCAGTGACCTGGTGGATCTTATCAAAATGCCTCACTTTCACCATCTAGTCAGTATCGGTACAAGTCATCTGAGCCATATTTGGCCCGGAAAGTGTAAGGGTCAAACTTGGGTTCATCACGGTTCCCTGCCTTGGGCTCGACAGGGTTCGCCTCTGGCCTCAATGGTCCAGGCACTACCTCTCCGCTTTTCTCCCTGTGTCGATGCTTGGTTCTTTCCTTCTGACTTTTGAGTCTCACTTGGTTGCTGTATGATGGGATCTCACTTGATCCATAAAATTCAGCATAGTCTTGTCTTTTCGATCTATGCTTGCTAGACATTGAAGAATCCTTCAAGCTGGTTGATCTGATATCCATCGCCGCATGTTTATCAGAGCCTGAAGGGTCCTTCAAGCTGGTTGATCTTAATTCCCCGGTTTTCATTGCCATATATTTATCAGCAGCAATTGGAGGCCGGAGCTGCCCCGCCTCAGAGTGAGGTGCAGGGGTTTTCAGCTTCTTAGCTGATTGAGCCTCAGATTCGTCCTCGGGCATCTTGAGAGAATCTTTTAGTGGAGTTAGGTTCTTGCTTGAGCCTGCATGCCTTACGTGGGAGGGGATCAAGTAGAGGAATATATTTCCCATTCCTTCCAGAGCAAGCTTAGACAAGTCGACGATCAGCTGGCTAAAAGACGGCCATCCAGCGATCTGCTCCTCATTTACCTGCTCTACAATGGGAGTATGGACCGTTTTCTCAGGTTCAGGTTGGTCAGCTGAAGAAGCTGGCAGCTACATCAAACAAACAAAGTTCATGGATGTTCAAGTTAATATCAAATCAATATTTGAATGTCGAAAGCATTTACTTTCTTGCCAATAACCAGTCTAAGCCAATTTAATCAAACAAATGGGTTTTTTTTTTCATGGATATGACAAATTATTGTATCTGTATAGCCAATTTCATCAAATGGTACAAAGTTTACCAGGAGAAGATTTTTGCTGGAGGGAAAACATTAACAATAGCGACTCTTAGAATCAAAATTTGAGAGACAAAGATCAGTCATTCCACTCAGAAAGCATCTTAAGTCATTTCAGTAAGCATATTTTATAGAGTTACAAACAAAAGCAAGAGAAGTTTGAAAACAAACTTACAATCTTTGTGAAGAGAGAAGGACCTAGTCCTTGTTGAAGTATGCATGTAGCATATCCTACCAGGATAGCACCAATAACCATGAAAATATCTGTGAAAGCATAAAAGCCAGCATCAAATAGCACATCAAAATATCAAGACCTCGATAGAACCATGACTCCATGCAAGAAACTCGGCAGAGTTCATATCAATGATATGAAGATTCTAACCTGGTCCTGTGATTGAACTGGATTGAGAATCACAATCTTCATGGTTGAGATAAATTTGTCGAAGTGCAGCATTACCTCTGTCAACAACTAGCAAAGAACATGTACGATGGATATACACCACATCGAAATCAGAGGAGAACTTAGCATCCTCACCAGGTCCGTCACTGTAGCCAGGAACACTTGATTTTCCTCCAGCAATGGTTGTCACTCCTGTAAAAGAGGGAAAGAAAAAAAGTAGCAATGAAAACATGTGAAAGACTCATGACATGAATTTGAGATAAATATGCTGGTTCTGTGACTTCTGTCACCAGTTGCTTAAAACCATGAGCAAAAATTGAGACAGAAAGCACGACCGAAGACACTAGTACACACCTGCTTCTCCAATCTTTCTTATGGCAAGATTCACAGTATCAGCAACATATACATTTCCTTTATCGTCCACAGTAACTCCTTTCGGATGATCGAAACGAGCATCACTTGGTTTTCCATCTATATGCCCTGTCTTACCTTCAAATGATCCAGCCACCAGCCTCGCCCGACTATCTGCACCAGATAATGACATCAAAGGAAAAGCAAGTAGAATATAAGCAAAGCACTCAATCTCCAGATACATATCATGTTGCATGCTACCCATCATACAGAAATAACAATGTATCAGCCAGGACTGCGCTTCTGACATAAAAAGTAAATCCCACTTTTTTTTAAGTTCATTTACATTGAGGATAAGATGCGGGAAAATAGCGAAGTTTCTCCACCTGGCACAGAACATTATTCAGCCACCAGGCATCAAAGACACTCTATAGCCTGAAAGCTTGTCAATAAGTTCTTTCTTATGAATTATAGACTACGGTGAAGGTGTCACTTAGAGGCTCGAAAATAAGTAGTATGCACTTGATGAATCAAAAGCGAGCTTGACTGTATCTGTGACGATTTGTAAACTAGAATGCGGACATGCCACTACCAGGCTAAACCGCCTTTAGAGTCTTGGCCATCCCAAACTTATTATATAAGCATAAAGAAACCAGCCAATATAGTAGTTGATGCTATTTGGTCACACACATTCAAGGTATCTCCACATCCTACCTTTGAGAATCATAACAAGCAGCATATAAGCATGGAATTTCAAAGCACGAAGCACAAAATCAAGATGTAGGTCAACATACACTGCGAAGGCGGTGGTGTAATTCTAACAATGTTGCTATTCTCTGAATCGACAGCGAAGAGCTCCCCATCTTGAGAGACCCTAATCGAGTAAGGAACAACTCCAAGAGCATTCCCTTCCACAACTGTCTCCACCAAGTAACCACTCTCAAATTGAAGCACATTCCCATCTGCAACACATCACACCACAAACCACAAAACACCCACCTCATTCTCATCAGTTATCACACATTCAACCATTACACCGCCACAATCTGCTATCAAACTGATAACCCATTTGCCCAAAACCGCGAAATCTAACACAATCTCACCTAATTGGGTTGATTTTGATGCGGGTTTTGTCAATTTGACAAGGGAAGACAAGTGCTTGATCAATGGACCTGAAATCAATCAAATAATTTCTCAAACCAAATAGCAAAATGGAAACTACCCACATGAAAATAACCAAGCAGGACACAAAAGGGTATCAGAAATTGGAATTTACCAGCAGGTGAAGCTGCTGCAGCATGTGAAGAGGATTGGATAAGCAAAATGAACGAAAGGGCACACAAGGGAAGAGCCAAAAAGGGATTTTTCATGGTACTTTTGAGCAAATGGAGATGAAGTGATTAGTAATGGATTTTGAAGAGAATGATATTGGAACAAGTAGTCATTGATGATGTTGAGCGACTGTTTTGAGGAGAGAGAGTGGAAACAGTGAAGTGAAGAGAAGAGGAAAGTCGAAACCCTTGTGTTGAACAGAAACAAGAGAAAGAACTTGCCACAAAATTCACTTTCTTATTATGTTTCCTAGTGGGAAATTGTACCCCCGCGCCCCCCAAAAAAACATCTTAAACACAACATTTTATTTAATTAAAATATAAAATTAAATTATATAAATATCAATGATAATAATTATTGATATTATTAAAATCAAATAATGAAGAAATATTATTAAAAATTATAAAATTTATAATAATAATACTAAAAACTATATATAATGTTATTAAAATATATAAAAATATTAAAAATATATATTAATAAAACTATACATATATTAACATAGAATAAAATTTAAAAATAAATTAATCTTGTTCATATTCGTTCATTTTTTTTAGATTCTAATATTATCAATTTTTTCATATTAATTTTTTCAGATTCTAATCTTATCAATTTTTTCAGATTCTAATCTTATCAATTTTTTTAAATTCTAACAATTTTTTCATATTCAATCAACTTTTTCAGATTCTAATATTGTTTTTTTTTTTTCATATTTCTTCATCATTTTCTTGAGATTTTTCATTTCTTCTTTACACTCAATTTTTCCTATATATACTTTCTTTATTTCATTTTGATTCATCACAACTTATTTGATCTCATCAAACTCTAACAACACTAATGAGAGTGTGCTTCATGAATATCATTACAAAATATGATCAATTTCAACTTTTCATTTTCGGATAGTTGGCCTATTAAGAATGATATTTGTGATGCATATAGTGTCCATAATAATCGTCATGATTACACATCGGAATTTACTATCAATCACGTTTGTTATTTCGTAGACATAGCCACCTAATACTCATTTATAAGTTTTATAATGTTGTACTAATACATTATTCATCACAATTTACAGATTTTTGAAACCATAGAAGAAATATTAGCCTAGACACGAAATGTAGGTCTTGAAAATAACATGGTCGTGATCATTACAAATTCTAATAGATTAAGAGATAATAGGTTTGTTAGGTCCATAGGCTCAACCTAGAAGGTGATGAATAGGTTAATTTGAACTTTATCAGTGTAACGCAGTGGATTTGTTTCAACCACTAATATTTTTTGTAGACTACTAAGTTAGTTTGCAACAGAGATTCAATCTCTATAAGTTTGTCTCTGTTTTACTGTGTTGATTAATTTCTAACAGTTCTAAAGACATATAATAATAAAAACAAGTTAAAGAACACAGGATTTATACTGGTTCAGACACTCGTTATCAACTAATAATCGAGAGCTTAGTGCAATATTTCCTTGGTGACCAATTTAGTCAATCTAAGAGGTGAGTTCATTATATTCTTGTTTATGACTTACAAGATAACCCTTTTTACAAGCTAACTAATTTGTCAAAAGGCGAAGAACCTAGATCCTTGCACAGATTCTTCACTGGACTCTGCTGCAGCTTCTGTTCTTCAGTACAGACTAGTGAACCCTCTTCCCGTTTCTTTCTTAGTTCAGCTCACTTGAGTAGCTGTCTCACTCCACGTCTTGGCACCATAGGCTTTGTTCTTTTCTTTTCTTTCAGGATTCCCTTTGTTGTATTCCTTCTTGTATTTCTATGTAGATGACTCCTGTATGTGTCATCTGTATTGTGCAGCAAAGTGTCCTGGCTTACCACAGTTATACCAGACTTCCTTTTCTGCATCTTTCGTCTTTGTGGGGAAGTTCTTCTTGAGATTCTTCTTTTTGAACAGCTTTCTGAATTTCTTCCCCATCAGTGCAAATTCTTCGGATTATACTTGTTCGCTTATAGACGAGATGTCACTAGTTTCCTCCTCTGTCATTGACCTCAGGATTTTCTCTTAAGCTTTCAAAGCTAGAGTTTTCTTCTTGGTCTCATCTATTTGTCTCTTCTGCTTAACTTCTAGATTGTAAATATACAACACATCATATAGTTATGCTAGAGACATCTTGGTAAGATCTCTAGACTCCCTTATTCCTGTGGTTTTTGTTCCCCAGATTTCACCAAGCGATCTCATGAATTTTAGGTTGACTTGCTTATTATTGAAAGTTTTTCATAAAGTTTTGAGATTGTTTATTACTGCATTGAACCTCTCATTAAAGGTGTGTTGGGGTATATTGATCGAGATCTCAAATGCATACACGCAATTGTAAAACAGTAATGCGAAACGATGAACTTGGGCCGCACCAGCACAAGGAAATTTGACGTGGTTCAGTCAAATTTGACCTAATCCAAACGATTTAACGTGGTTCAGTCAATTTAACCTAATCCACGGCCGCACCAGCACAAGGAAATCCACTCACATAATTAGGGTTTACAATTACAGGGTATTTATAACCAAACACCCAACTTGGGCCAAAAGCCCATTCAACAGCGAAGCCTAAATCAGACTCCACAACTCAACAATCTCCCACTTAGAGACTGATCACATCAAAACTGTAATTCAATGTAACTCTAACATACCCAAAACTGCAACTCCTCCAAGCTAGTACGACGTCTTCTCAACAATTAACCATGAAGGCCAGTTGAAGCTAAGCATAGCTTCAACTTCTATGTAGTAACTCCCTTGGTCAACATGTCTGCAGGATTCTTTGACCGAGGGATCTTCCTCAGTGACAAAGTGCTATCACTTATCAACCCTTTGATGAAGTGATACCTTAACTGGATATGCTTTGCCCTCGCATGGAACACAGGATTCTTCGCGAGATGAATGACACTCTGACTATCGCTGTAAAGGACATTGTCATGTTGCTTCTTGACCCTGAACACCCACTTGTTCTGCAAAGCCTTCTTTCCTTCTGGTAAGGAAGTCAAGAACCAAGTATGATTCTTCTCAAGGGAGTTCATCTTCTCCTGCATGGCTAACCCCCATTGAGCCGAATTATCCATCTGCAGCGCCTCATCATAACACTGAGGCTCTCCATCGTTAGTCAACAGCAGGTAATTCGCTGATGGAGAGTATCTCTGAGGAGGCCTAATGGTTCTGCTGGATCTCCTCATTTCTAGTGTGACTGGAACTGTCTCTTCACCTGTTCTATCACCTGAGCTCCCACTACTCCCAACAAGATCTGTTTCTGTGATATCTTCCAGCTTTGCCTTCTCCTTCTGTTTCTCTAGTGGTTTCTTTGTGCCTTCAGCATCAACTGCAAACATGTCCTTGTACATAGTGCTTTCATTGAATGTGACATCTCTACTTCTGATGATCTTTCTATTCTGATCATCCAAGAAACGATACCCCATATCATCTGCACCATAACCAATGAAAGTACACTTCCTTGCTTTTGGATCAAGTTTATCGCTGTCAGCATCTTCAACACGTACATAACAAACACAACAAAAAACTTTCAAGTGAGAGAGAGTTATATCTTTCCCTCGCCACTCCTTCTCAGGAATCTTGAACCCCATGGGAACCGAGGGTCCACGATTAATGAGGTATGCTGTTGTGCTCACTGCATCTGCCCAGAAAGTCTTTGGCAACCCTGCATGAATCCTCATACTCTTTGCCCTCTCATTCAAGGTCTTGTTCATCCTTTCAGCAACACCATTCTGCTGAGGTGTTTCAGGAATAGTTTTCAACATTCTAATTCCATTATCAGCACAATAATCAATAAACTCATTACTACTATATTCACCACCATTGTCAGACTTCAAACATTTGATCTTCAGTCCAGTTTCATTCTCAACAGCAACTTTCCACTTTCTAAAGGTATTAAATACTTCGAATTTATGCTTCATAAAGTAAACCCATACCTTCCTAGTGGAATCATCTATGAAGATGACATAGTAGCGCGATCCTCCCAATGATGGGACTGATGTTGGCCCGTACACATCTGTATGAACAAGCTCCAGCTTCTCTGCCTTCGGTGTCCTCCCTGACATTGCAAAAGTGACTCTCTTCTGCTTCCCAAACACACATGGTTCGCAAAAACCAACTTTTGCCTCCTTCAATTCTGGAATCTTCCCCTTAGAGACTAGCATCTTCATACCTTTCTCACTCATGTGCCCAAATCTTTGGTGCCACAGAGTAGAACAATGACCAGCATCATCACCAACCGAGTTTGCTTCATTTGTGGATAACTCTACCATGTATAGAGTATCTTTCTTCCAGTCACGAGCAATCACCAGATTTCCCTTCACCACTTTCCACTGGCTGTCTCCAAATATGACCCGATATCCTTGAGCATCCAACATACCCACAGAGATCAACATTCTTTTGAGTCCTGGAATTTATCTCACATCCTTTAAGGTCCATATTGTACCAACCGATGTTCTGAGATTGATATCTCCCATTCCTGTGATGTCGAGAGTCTCGTCATCTGCTAGACGTACTTTGTCAACATTTCCTGCTTTGAAATTCTGCATTGCATCACTGCAAGGAGATGCGTGAAATGAAGCTCTAGAATCCATGATTCAGGATTCAATCAGGCATTGAACACAGCAAATCAGCGCATCATCTATATTTTCCTGTGCTGCATTTACTGAGTTGTCCGGCTTCATTTCCTTCGGAGCTTTGCACTGCCTTTTTAAATGGCCCTTCTTGTGACAATTCCAGCAAATATATCCTTGCGAGGTTTGGACTGTCCTCGTTTCTTTGAATTCGATCTGCCACGTCCTGAACTCTGCCCTTCATCAGACTTTCTGCCTTTGCTATCTGTACAACACAGAACCTGTAGTTTCTCCTACGAATATCCTCGTTTAGAATCAAATCCTTAATTCCATTGAACGTCAATTTCGTAGTTCCCGACGTGCTGGCTACCGCAGTGACCGTTCTTGACCAACTATCAGGCAACGAAGATAACAACAATAGTGCTTATATTTCATCATCAAAGACAACTCTAACTGGCGTCAATCTCGACAGTATAGAATTGAGCTCATTCACATGATCTGTAACACACGTATCCTCTCGCATCTTCGAATTAACCAGTTGATGAATCAGAAATACCTTGTTCGATGCCGATGGCTTCTCGTACATGTTTGATAGCGCCTGTATCAAACCATACGTTGTCTTCTAGCTCACGATGTTGTACGCAACGTTCTTCGCCAGCGTCAATCTGACAACGCCGAGAGCTTGCCGATCCAGCAAGTTCCATTTTTCCTGGTCCATCGCATCTGAATTCCTCTCTGCCAGAGGAAGGTGTAGCTTCTTCTGATACAGATAATCTTCGATCTGCATCTTCCAGAAACCGAAATTGTTCCCATCGAATTTGTCGATCTTCACTTTACCGTCTTCTGCCATTGCTCCCACTCGTTTGAGAAAACTCTAAGCTTTGTTAAGGAATCGATGAGGAAAAGCGACAACGTCGGTACTGTTCACTCGCCGCCGGTACTATTCACTCGTCGGAACAGTGTCATCCAATTCCTCGATCTCGATCTCGTCTTCAACCTTGCTCTGATACCAATTGTTGGGGTATATTGATCGAGATCTCAAACGCACACACGTAATTATAAAACAGTAAAGCGAAACGATGAACACAGCGATTTAACGTAGTTCAGTCAATTTGACGTAATCCACGGCCGCACCAGCACAAGGAAATTCACTCACATAATTAGGGTTTACAATTACAGAGTATTTATAACCAAACACCCAACTTGAGCCAAAAAACCCATCACCCATTTTGGGCCAAAAGCCCATTCAACAGCGAAACCCAAATCAGACTCCACAATTCAACAAGGTGGTCAGGTTCTCATCTGATCTCATTGAGACCCAATCGTAGTTCTGCATCATGACATCTTTCTTATTCTCCTTTATTTTGTTTGTCCCTTCATTTCTGAGCAGTAGAGCGTCTCATGCCTCCTTTGCGGTAGTTGTGTGAACCACTATATCAAACATATCATCATCAAGAGTTTTGAATATTTGAGTCCTTGCTCTTTTGTCTACCAGTATCAGATCCCAATCTTCTCTTTTCCATAGAGATTTTGGTTTGTTTACTTCATTGGTTACATCTTCTAGATCTGGCATCTTTGGTGTGTATGGTCCATCATTGAATATATCGATGCAAAATTTGACATACGTGCAACGATTATTAAATGTAATTTGTTTATAATTTTATCGTGAAATATCAATGGTTGTATAAGTTAGTTACTCCAATCTAATATCTGTCGTGAGACGATCACACGTTAGTTGATATGAAAACGAGATTTATATACACACATAAATAATAATATAAAATATGTAGATGTTGTAAAATATATTGAACGGAAAGAATCAAGTTAAATAACTAATTCTATAAAAAAAATATGAATTGATGGCATAAAATAGGATCTTTTATACCTTTAAAAGCTAATTATGCCTAATTAGCTTAAAAAATAGGATCTTTATGCCTTTAAAAGTTGAAGGGTGATTAGTGACTCTAATAGTTCTAATATAAATATTAGTTTGCGATGCTAATAATGTTGATTATTTTTCGTCCTCACTTCTAATCATGTCCACCTCTGATCATTCCTACATTATGTCACACTAGCTTTTTCTTTCCACGCAGATACAACAATTGACCAACATAAATAATCCGTTTCATCTATCAAAACAGTGTTTCAATAACATAAACACTGAACACAACATCAATAACTACTCACATTAGCTTCATCGAGTAAATGAATCTATCAGCAGTTTCATTTCCTCCTATACCACATACTACTTGCAAAACTTCCCTCCAAGCTGAACCTTCTTCTGATTCATTCACACATTCACATACCCATTTGATCATTCACCAATATTTTTCATACTAGACTTCCATGCCAAGCATCATCTTGACGTATATCAGATCGAATACTATAGTACTACTAAGAAGGAACAATCTTTGTTAGCATAAGAGCATTGACTTAAAAGAACAATGGGAGGCGGATTCAGACTGCTTCATCTAGTTAAGCCATTTCTTCACATAGTACCGGAGGTTAAAGGATCCGACAGGATGGTACCGTTTAGAGAAAAGGTGATGTACACGGTGATAACATTGTTCATTTTCCTGGTGTGCAGTCAGCTTCCTTTGTATGGCATCAGCGCTGCGATGGGGGCTGATCCGTTCTACTGGGTTAGGATGATCTTGGCATCCAATCGTGGGACCGTCATGGAGCTTGGGATCACTCCCATTGTGACTTCTGGCATGATCTTGCAGATTTTGGTTGGCGCGAATATCATCCATGTTGATCATAGTCTCTGTGAGGACCGTGATCTCTTGTAAGACGTATCTCTATGACTATAAAACATATGTTTTTTTTCGAGATCATTTGTTTGATTCTTATGTGTTCTGGCTTTGTGCATCTTCTTGCAGGAACGCCGCTCATAAGTTGCTAGGAATCCTGCTTTCTTTTGGTGAGGCAAGCGCATATGTTCTTTCCGGGATGTATGGAAGCATCGGCGAGCTTGGAGTTGGAAATGCTATTACCATAATTGTTCAGCTTTGCTTTGCTGGAATCCTTGTTATGTGTCTGGATGAACTCCTCCAAAAAGGCTATGGCTTCGGCTCGGGGATTTCTCTGTTCATAGCTACCAATATATGGTGACTAACTAAGATCCTGTGCCTTTTCACTTATGAATAAGCATGTCTAAGATTGTTTTCTCATACTACCTCCACACAAACACATGGGTACACTTACATGGATAGTTAGTTAAATTCATGTTCATGGTAATTTTTCATTACGCATTCACGCCATGTATAACGAACAGACTAAATCCGAAAAATATTTTGTAGCTATTTTGATACTGAACATAAAGATAAAAGATGCACCCTTGAATCAACTGGTTAGGGCTGTACTCGAACCGAACAATTCTCAAACTGTTCAAGTTCGACTCAGCTAGGTTCGACTCGATTCGAATCGAGTCGAACTTGAAAAGGATTTCGGATTCGATAGGTTCGATGATTTCGACTCGAGTTCAGCTCATGTGTTTGCGAGTAGGATCGAGTTCGACTAAACGGTTCGACTGAAATCAATATATTAACAACTACTTTTACCTAAGATAATATAGAATTTAAACCTTAAAAGTGTTAAGACCCCTCTTGCACATTGATTGCATTAAGTTTAGCAATTTACTTTTAATCTTATAACTATATATGGTTTATCGTGTTTCTTATTGATTTCTATTATAATGTTGATTCAAAAGTTAGATAAGTATCTATTATGCATATATAAGTAACAATTGTTCTATCTTTCATAAATTTGTTAAGAGTCATAGCTCATAAAATTGCTAGGTTTACCGGCTTCTAATATGACCTTACATGTAGTAAATTTTTTGTTTAATTGGTTTTGTAAACAGTTTGGTGAAGTTTATTGAATATGAGTTTATTGAAGTTTATTTTCTTACATGTTTCTTATTTTTTGTTCATTGTTTCTTTATTTTGAAGAACATTTTTATTTGTTGATTAACAGATTTCTGTAATATTTGGTGTGTACTTTAGTAGAGTTATGATGATAAGTAACATTAGATGAATTTAAGTTATAAACAACACTTGAACTTTCAAGTGACATCAATAGAAATGGTTGGATTCGATTCGGGTTTGACTTGATTCGGTATTCGACAAACTGCTTGAAAGGTAGTTGAAAATTCGATGAGACATATTTGAACTCGGTTCGAGCTTGAGTTTTTCACTAGTGCTTGAGATCGACTGATGTTCGATTCGAAATGGAAAGTCAAAGTTCGAGATCGAACGTCGACACTCGACTCGATTAGGTTCGTGTACAGACTTACAAATGGTTCGTGAGCAAAGTTATCCTGGTTCATTCGTATCCATTTCTCCATGCTGATAACTTATACTGTCTATTTGGCAGTGAAACTATCATCTGGAGTGCAGTTAGCCCGACAACTGTCAACATGGGACGAGGCACTGAATTTGAAGGTGCCTTGATCGCCTTATTCCACCTACTGCTGACTCGCACCAACAAGGTTGGAGCACTCCGCGAGGCATTCTACAGGAAAACTCGTCCTAACGTGACAACTCTCCTTGCAACGGTCTTGGTGTTCCTCATAGTAGTCTATTTTCAAGGATTCCGCGTAGTTGTGCCAATAACGTCATAGAATGCCCGTGGCAAGCAGGGATCCTTTCCTATCAAGCTGTTTTACACCTCCAACATGCCGATTATCTTGCACTCGGCTTTTGTTACCAACATTTACTTTGTGTCTCAGGTACAAGCTTTCTTCTCCTATTTTGATATGCTCGAGAATTATTTTTTCTGCTGGATTGCTCCCGTCATGTGGCCGTACAACCAATCAAGACTATGAAGAAAATAGCAACTATAACTGAATGGTGTTACCTAGTGACATATGGAGAAAATCTGTCATTAACATGATCCTGTGGTACTTTGACAGCTATTGTACAAGAGATTTGGTGGAAATTTGTTTGTGAAAATCCTGGGGAAGTGGCAGGAATCTCAATATTCCGGTTATTCCGTCCCTGTTGGTGGGATTTCCTACTATATCACTGCACCTAGAAGGTGACCGTCTGAAAAATCTGCAAGTTATAAATTTTGCCTTCGATCAAGATATTGATGATTGAGTATATTCTGAATGCTGTCATGGATGATATATGTATGCAGCTTGGCTGATATCACCATTGATCCTTTCCGTGCATTGTTGTATGTCGTGTTTATGCTGACCAGCTGCGCACTTTTCTCTAAGACATGGTGTGAAATTTCAGGATCTTCTGCAAAGGACACTGCTAAGCAACTGAAGGTATGAAGTTCCTTCAGCCTGTAGCTGTTTGCTTGTATTCTACATTTACATTGTCAGCAGTCGAGTGTAAAATTTAAGTGTTTATGTCACTGAAAACAGGAGCAACAAATGGTTATCCCGGGGCACAGGGAGACAAGTCTGCAGAAGGAACTTAACCGATATATTCCTACAGCAGCGAGCTTCGGAGGCCTTTGTATCGGGGCGTTAACTGTGTTCGCTGATTTCATGGGTGTTATCGGATCAGGGACTGGTATTCTGCTAGCGGTTACCATCATTCATCAGTACTTTGAGACATTTGAGCGGGAGAAGGTGGCCGAGCTTGGAATGTTCGGATTTTAATGCCCACCTGGTTCATTCATGTTATAAACAGTTCGAATTCACGTCCGTTCTTAATACATCGGTCAAGAAGATAGATGGAAAATAGATGGAAGATTTCTCAATACTGAATCACTTAGCTGTGAGACTCCAAATAAAGATGTGAATGTCTTGCTTTTTCAACTAGCAAATATTGTCAAGAATCGGGAGCAATCTTTGATGACAAAGGTTTCTAAACTCTATTATCTGCATTCATCGGTCATTATAGGTAAATAGACAAGGAGTACAAAGACTGTTTAATTAAGCTCCTATGCCTACTAAGTCAACAAAGAAAATCAAGGAAGCTTAGCAAAAGTTTCAATGAAATTTAGTAGGAACAATAATGCTGTTGTCCTACCGATTTTCCATAATGTCTAGGACTTCATCTTATTAAGTTTGAAATTGTCGATGTTAAGATATTATTGGACCTTCTATTATTAATTAGAATTTTTGATAGAATAGGTTGTTCGACATTGTTATAAAACTGGTTCCTCGATAGTCTACAAATGATATGCACAGCAACAATAATGCTGTCAAACAACATCATGGAAGGTTACATGGTAACTGAAGTTTTAATGAAATTGCTCAGAATACTAGTACATGATTTGGTGAGGACAAGATCCATCCAGTTTTATCATCAGTTCAAGAATCCAATTCCCCAGATTAGGGCTAACATACATTTTTCCCCTTCGATCTCTCTCCTATTCATTCCCTAATCAGTTCTAGAAGATCAGTACTCCGAGATTTTGGGGACTATTCGTAGTTGTTCTCCGATAATGGCAGCGATTAACCTCTCATCTCGATCTTTCCTTGATATTGCCAGAGAGTTTAATTCTCTAGTCGGCATCATCGTCATCATGGAAAGGGATCGATGCACAAGAAAATCGATCACTTTCTGGTCATTATCCAAGTTTTCTTTTCTGTCTGTGATTCCCATTTGATTTTGTTTGTGCTCTCAACGTCGATTGAATGCTTGAATATTACGGCGTATGCTTGAATGAAAGCTTCGACACAATATCGATTAAGACGTGTGAAACTCAATTTGGAGCATCATATAATAGCAGAGTAACAAATGTTTGGACTGATTGTCTACATGGGTCTATGCGACTTGTTTAATTATTCGTCTTTATGACTCCTGGAATGCAGTATTGATGCAGTGACAAGTAACGGTCCTCAATCATCTTGTTAGGATATGGATATCAAGTGTTTGACGGAATTATTTAGATATTTGTATTTATTCTTTATATTTTACATGACATAAAATGAAGAATAAGATAATTATATCGAACATACTAAGCCAAGTGTTAATAGTGTTTGAACGATTATGAATGATTAAAATCATGAGAGAGAGGGCACGATCAATGTGGTTCATATTGCTATTGACACGTTTTCCTTTGTTACTGTTACCACTCCAGCTACATCGGGTTCTATGCAGTTTCCTCATCAATATTCACATGCGCACTTATATTTTTCAGGGCGACAATAATAGGATACCGTTTGGCATGTTTGATTTGATCATAATGAAAAACATTCGCTTACAGTAGTAGAATCTTTTTGATATGGTTAACTCCTCAAAATAGCAACCTTGTATGGCTTTTTTGTTCATTGCAACAATCTCAAAACTTACCACCCTATGATCTCAATTTCAAAGAGATAAAAACATCGGCATGCTCCGAGCATTGGTTATTACCCCAAACTTCCAACCAGACAACATACTACAAGGTTTGCTATTTCCCTGATGTGGGTTCCGTTTTCACTTCTCTTACTCAAAGCATCCACAATACCACTTGGTATTTTAGATAGAGGTGCTATCTAAAATTCACGACTTTTGCAAGCCGAATGTCAACCAGATGTTCTCTTTACTTTTACCTGGTATCATAAAAAATGGACTCTTCATTAGAGACAAATCAAGTTAGAGGTCAGATACAGACAAATCAAATTAGAGGTGCTATCTAGAATTCACGACTTTTGCAAATCGAATGTCAACCCGATGTTCTCTGTACTTTTGCCTGATATCTTAAGAAATGGACTCTTCATTAGAGACTAAATCAAATTAGAGGTTATATGGAGACATTTCTCATTGTAGATCGCGTTTAGTTTCGGTTGGTGATCGAGAAAAAAAGTACAAATTCCCTTTCAGCGTCAGCTGCAAGCATTGACATTGTGTCCGCTTTCGGTAACTCTAACCGGGAGGATCTGCTCTAGAGTTCCATGAGTTAATTTGCTTTGTATACATAATCATTGTGACTAACGATTCCAAGAGTTTATGCAAGCTGTCTCGCAGGGGTCACCGTGAGGCATAACACGGCGATGGAAAATGGCTTTATCAAGCTGGACGTGTGGCTCTAGTTGAGTACGTAGCTCGATCTTATTCACCTTATATGACTCATAGACCAAAGAGGAAGCACTCCAGCAGAAACCAAATTGATTTCTATTTGAGATGGGTTCAGGTTTATACTTGGTAAAGCTTGTGATTATGTCAGCATTTGTGGCAACAGTATTGAGATTGACATGGAGACTGCTGAATTGGGCATGGCTGCGGCCAAAGGCACTCGAGAGGCACCTTAGGCAACAAGGCTTGAAAGGTAACCCATACAGGTTGCTGTATGGAGACGTGAAAGATATGTCCAGGATGAGTGAAGAGGCCAAATCCAAGCCTTGCAGTGGTTGGTCTGCTCTTGATGTCTCTCATCGCGTCCTACCTTTCGTGCATCATATAATCAACACCTATGGTATGATATCTTTTCTTACTTGTAGGTAGTTGCAAATACTATTTTTGCATATTTTTTCGCGTAAATAAAGGTATGCTGCCAATTAGATTGAAGTGCTCTATCAGTCATCTTCAATAAGTAGCATGAGTTTCTTGTGACAAGATGACATGAGACTTATATGTTGTTTGCTTCATCCTGATAATTGATATTTCTTCCGGCTTCATGCGGTATAGATTATGACTTTTATGCAATGATGAACTTAGGTTAGTCGAGTAGGATGCAGGGTTGAAAGGTGGAAAGTATATTCTCGGAGCTGTACTTGATATCAAGTGGTATTGTGGATGCTTTGAGTAAGAGAAGTGAAAACGGAACCCACATCAGGGAAATAGCAAACCTTGTAGTATGTTGTCTGGTTGGAAGTTTGGGGTAATAACCAATGCTCGGAGCATGCCGATGTTTTTATCTCTTTGAAATTGAGATCCTAGGGTGGTAAGTTTTGAGATTGTTGCAATGAACAAGAAAGCCATACAAGGTTGCTATTTTGAGGAGTTAACCATATCAAAAAGTTAATTTGCTGGAAGGTCATGGATTGTTCGAATAACTGAACTTTGTTCTGATGCTGCTTTTCTCAAGAACACATCACCCATTCAGCGAAGTCAATACAAATTTACCATATGTATGTGACTCTCTGCTATCTTCTGTAATTTGGATGGAGTTGCCTTTGTTGATGCAGATAAAAACTCTTTTACATGGTTTGGATCGGTGCCACATGTCAACATATTCGAACCTGAGTTGATCCGAGAAGTTTTGACAAAAACTGATCAGTACCGCATGCCTAATGTTATCCCCGTGTTTGCTTTACTTCTTCCTGGTCTCATGAACTTGGAAGGCGAGAAATGGACCATCCACAGGAGGCTTCTCAACCCTGCTTTCCATGTAGAGAAACTAAAGGTGATGATGCCTGAATTTTATTCGAGCTGCCTTGTGTTGATCACTGAATGGGAGGATATGGTCACCAAAAGCGGTTCTATTGAGCTGGATGTGGAGCCGCATATGGTCAATTTCAGTGCAGATGCCATCTCTCGAGCTGCTTTTGGTAGTAGTTACGGTGAAGGAATGAGGATATTTGAACTGCTGACGGAGCTCGAAAGTCTGGTATTACAACTAGCAAGATCCGTCCACATTTCTGGATCAAGGTAACCGGATGAAATAAAATTATTTTAAGATGAAACTTCTTATATTTTTCAGGTCTATAAGACTCAATGTGGCATGTTTATTTTATAGGTATCTCCCAACTGCGACAAACAGGAGACTTAAGCTAGTGGACCGGGAGTTACAATCTTTGCTGAAAGGCATTATAAATAAGAGGCAGGCTGCAATGGCAGCTGGAGAAGCTCCAAAGGAAGATCTTTTAGCAATATTGTTAGGGTCGATCTCTGAAGAAGCAGGAACCCGACGTAACTCCAAAGATCACTATACAATGACAATCAAAGAAGTCATCGATGAGTGCAAGCTCTTCTACTTGGCTGGTCGAGAGACCACTGCTATGCTGCTGGTATGGACAATGATAATGTTGAGCAAGCACCAAGACTGGCAAGCCCGTGCGAGGGAGGAGGTTTTGAACACGTTCGGAGAAGGGAAACCAGATTATGATGGGCTTAATAAATTAAAAATAGTGAGTCTTCTGGACTTCGACGAATGAGAAATTTCCTTCTAACTTATGGAACCTTTCGATTAGCAAAATAATTGCCTTTTTTGCTAAGAACCATCTGGATTGACCTGAACAACAGATAAATTAGAAACGCAGAAAGATAAACAGCAACTGGACTGAAATTTGTGTTTGTATTATGACTATGCAATTGAAACGGCTCGAAGAGGCTTCAATATGGGAGCAAACTGTCCTCCACATTGCTTGTTCCAGCTTTTTGTTGGTGAAAATTTTATAACTTGTTGTTTTGATGCTACATCTTCTGATAAGACTAATGTTGTTAGTTGTGCTTGTAGGTGACTATGATATTCCATGAGGTTCTACGATTCTTCCCACCAGCGTCTACAATGAAGCAATTGGTTCATGATGACATAAAACTCGGGAAGTTCCTATTACCAGCAGGCACCATTGTAACCATGCCGCTCATGCTTGTGCATCAGGATCCCCAGATATGGGGAGAGGATGCCTACGAGTTCAACCCAGAAAGGTTTTCTGAAGGTATATCCAAGGCGACTAAAGGGAACATCGCGTACTTCCCGTTTGGCTGGGGTCCACGAGTATGCATTGGTCAGAATTTCGCCTTAGTTGAAGCTAAGGTCGCACTGGCTATGATTCTGCAGCGCTTTTCCTTCGAGCTGTCGCCTGCTTACACCCATGCTCCTGTTTCAGTGTTAACCTTGAAACCTCAACATGGCGCTCACATTATACTGCGTGGACTATGAGGTTGAAGTATGCAATGTTCTCAATGAATCAGATGAACTTCTATATATGAATGTATAAAAGACAGCTCGTGTATTTTCCGTGGTGAATCTTAGAGTTGCCACTTGTTTTACGTTGATTCATGTGCACTTGTAGGGTCTATTTTGTGTGCGCTTATGCTCTTCGTCTCTCTTTTTTGATTTTATTCAGGTTCGAATATTGTTGCAGCCTAGGAGTAGAAATAAACTTGACTAGTTCATGCACTATTTCTTATTCATGAATTTGTTATATATTCAGATATCTTTATATTTTCATGCATCTTAACATTCATAGCATTTCATTTATTAAATTCATGAACTATTTTGGTTATGTACAATGTATTATGGTCATGTAATACCTATAAAATGGTTGTGTTTGAGTTGTTTTGACAAAGCAAGCCATATAATCAAATCTTCTTCACAAAATTTCCTTGTCTCCTACTTTTAATCTCTCATTTTCTATTTTACAACAAAGTGTTATCAGAGCAAGGTTGCGGAGATGAATAGCTTTTTTCCTGTGGCTGTTCCCAAACTTAGAAAGGAGAATTATGGGCATTTGTGCATCCGCATTGCTCGGTTCGCAAGAAATGTGGGCGGTAGTCGAGAAAGATTATGATGAGTCAGAGACTGAAGGGGTTTTGATGTAATAAATATTCTAGATGCGAAGAACAATCGCTTATCCCAAAATCATTCATATGAATATATCAAGAATCAAACATAAGTAATTGCGGAAGCGTACCTGATGGATTCATCTCAATTGGTTGCACTGGAATTAATACGGAATTGAAATCTTCCGAAAGATCGTGACCGTATTCCCCTCCACTCTCTGAC
>LIEC01012290.1:90483-114468 GCA_001925005.1 Drosera capensis
GGCTAAAGGAATGGGCTTAAGGTCACTTGCGCAGGGGGTGCCCATCATGGGTTCGAATCCCACCGCCAACATATTCTGTTTTGACCGAATTGATGACTCCAGAAATTAGGGTTTCTGTCCAGGGCCAGTCGCCGCCGATGCCAATTTTTTTTTTTTTTTAATGGAATCGAAACCCTTAAGCATGAATCCAGATTTCTATTATCAATTCTTGATAATCCAATATGAACCTTGCTCTGATACCAATTGAATAAATATTCTAGATGCGAAGAACAATCGCTTATCCCAAAATCATTCATATGAATATATCAAGAATCAAACATAAGTAATTGCGGAAGCGTACCTGATGGATTCATCTCAATTGGTTGCACTGGAATTAATACGGAATTGAAATCTTCCGAAAGATCGTGACCGTATTCCCCTCCATTCTCTGACGCAATGAGAAACTGTTTTTCATAATGAGGAAAAGAAGAGATGGGCATGTTTTCCTATTTATAGATGGAAAACCCTAATCCCTCTTTTCTTTTATTTCACGACTTTTGGGGACTCCACCCAATATTAATTTTCGTCACTTAAGTTTAATATTATCGTTCGTCACGTCATCAAACAAATAATATTACCGGGTGTCCACATTTAATTATTCCACAATTTAAATTAAGTTCCTTAGCCAACACAATAATTAGATCTCTTAATTTGGCTAAACAACATAATGACCCAATGTATTAATTATACATATTTAATCCTAAAATAGATCTAACATTTGAATCAAGGCCAAAGGAATACTTTGCAAAAAAAATTACAAAGTTGATCAACATGCTCTCTCCATTATTCATATGGGGTTGGATGAAAGCATGTTTGAGAAGGTTGCAACGTGCTAGGACAACGATGGCTAATGTTCAATGCTGCTCTTGCTAAAAGTTTGGCCATTATGCTTTCGAATGTAGAAGTATGCGGAGAGAGTCAATTATGCTGAAGTTAAAAAAGAAGAAGATTTGTTGTTGTTGTTGACAAGCAAAGAAGAGAAGGACAAAGGAGCATGGTATCTTGATACGGACGTTGCTAATCGCATGACTGAGAACAAGGAGATCTCAACTCTGAATGAGTCAGCGAAGGAAAACATTATCTTGATATGGTATCTTGATACGGACGTTGCTGATTGCATGACTGAGAGCAAGGAGATCTCAACTCTGAATGAGTCAGCGAAGGAAAACATTATCTTTGGTGATGATACCAAAGTGGAGATCAAAGGCAAAGGTGATGCTCTTATCCGTGCTAGAAATAGGGGTCATCTTTTGATTTTTCGATTTGACGTATCGTTTCGAAACAGAACTCCAATTCAACTAAACAGTACGTCAATTAGAGGACTTTTAACGTGAGGCAATTACGGTTACGAGTATGCACGGAACTTTTAACGTGAAAAATTCACGAGGGTAAAAAGACTACGGAATCTTTATCGGAGTTTATCCAAACTTTCACTAATTAACACATTAATGGCTACACACCAATCTCCTCCTCCACACGTACGTAGAGGGCAACAAACATCAAGATCAGAGCAAGTCTTTACAAAAAACACTATCTCACCAACACTAGGTGGAAATACAAGGAAAACAACACCAATCTCACCAACACCAGTCCACTGACCAGCCACCGGAAACTTGCCGGAATCAGCCCTTCCCGACCTCCAATCGAGCTGAAATTTTAGGACAACATAACTGACACCAGGCTCTATCACATATCCGAAAATCAGTGCCGTCAGACTATAAATGATCCCTTAAATTGCTCCCCGTTCCTTGCTGATCTGCAGTCTACTGAGACTGTTTTTGGCATAGTGTTTTGTGTGTTTCTCTTTGGTCTCTCTTGGTTTCTCACTCCCTTCCAGCTGCGGCTCTGATTCATCTCATACAAGAAGAAGTTTGCAAGAAATTAGGGTAAATCATTTTTTGGGGTTGGGCTTGTCCGGATCGAACCCAACATATGTCACGGCTCAATATTTCAGGGGAATGCTATTTATTTTTCGTAAATCAATAACAAACTAGGTGGGACTATAAACCAGATTGTAAATTCTGAATGAATGATTTTTTTAAACACTTGAAGAAAATTTCCTCATTGAGATACAGTCAATATTCTTGAACCTTCTGATAGAGTGGAGCTCTCAATATACAGCAACAACAGGTATGACAAATCCTCTTTACCCTTATCTATTCCTCAATAGTATCATCCAAGCTTAAATACCCAAATGAATAGGTTGATAAGACAAATATATCAAGGATCTTCTAGAAACTTTCTACAGCTATAAATCAATACAGAGGCTTGGAACAATATGCAAGAGATCTTGGAGAACCAGTTACTCCGAAAAGGTCCAATAAACTAGTAGAAAGGTACTTCTTCGAAACAACGAATTCCACATGATCGAAGCAGCAAGCTTGATATGAACACGCTTCCACCAAGGTCATATTTAACATGAAAACAAGGCGATAATTGTTCCTCTGATTAGTCATTTTTACGCAATGAAGATAAAGAGTATGCCGCTTTTCCAATTGAATCAGTATACAATGGATGGTGGACATATCACTGTTGTCAGAAGTTGTCACTTCTCATAGTAACATAGCAGCAACAAAACTTGATCCAAATGAGAACTGTTAAATAGAGGGGATATGAGTGCACATGAAGACATAAGAATAAAGCAGAAATCTACCACGGTATCAGAGCGGCAACCCTAATCGTTACCGTCGCCGTTCTGAAATCCGCCGCCGCTTCCGTTTTGAAATCCGTCACCTCCAGTTCTTCGCCTCCATTCGCCACCGCCGTCCGTGTGTCTCGCCGCCTCCGTTCGCCTCTTGATCAGATCCGTCAGATCTGAGGAAATATCCGTTGCTCTAAACCTTGTACTTGGTCAGATCTGGACCATATGAGGAAAGAGGTTGAGATCCGCTGCCCCCGCTGCTCCAGCCACCGCCACCGGCCAGCTCTCCTTCCCTCTCCCTGCGACGAGGCCAGCCTCCTTCCCCGCAGCCTCGGTCTGCCATCATCGCTGCCACGAAGTCACTGCCACCAGGGAAATCTGAGGGAGCCCGACGACCACCACCAGCCCAGACCTCGACCCGACAGCAGGCCCGGTTCGTGACCCGACAACTGTGCCCAGATCTCGGTTTCACGGAGTTGATCGAGTGGCGCCTGAGTGTCTAATGCTGAGGTTTGCTAGTTCGAAATTTGGTTATTGGTTTGCTTGTTTGGTGTAGAACTCCTTGTCATTTGATCTTAAAGTGCTTGTTTGGTTATGCTGAGGTTTGATATGAGTGGCGTCTGAGGTTTGCTTGTTTGTGCTTTATTGAGAAAGGCAGCATCTGTTGCATTTGTAGAGAAGAAGAGATCCACTCTCACGAGCGATATCATTGAGTGCTTGGGGACGAGTTTGGAAGAAATTTCCCCATCGTTGTGATGTATTAGCTGTCAGATTCTGCATATCTTTGTTCCATCATCTGTTTGTTTCGCACTTGTTTATTTTGCCATCAGTTGAGCAGTTGTTGGCTTGTAGAGTTGTAGAAGTGCGAGATCCACCACTGTTTGGGTGGGTTTGGCTCAGTCCTCCTTGCTCCGGTCATCTCTGGTATTTGGGTGGTTTTGGGAAACTGGTGGAGATGCGGGGAACACATGAAATGGGAAGGGGACACGTGAAATCCAAAGATATAGACAATCATGTTTTCGACGCCGGGCTTTCGGGCTACGTCATTGAGCATGAGCTCGAGGACGCCTGTCAACGATTCGGCAAAATTCTCGACGTCAGATCATGGTAGAAAGGGAGACTGTACTGCCTCGTGGCTTTGGATTTCTGACCTTTTCTGATCGCTGTGGAATGGAGAATGCAATCAGAGAGATGCACGGAAGAGAATTTGATGATTGTGTTATTTTGGTGAATAAGGCTGTGCCAAAACCTGGAGATGATTCTAGAGATGAGTATGGTGGGGGAAATTCCTCTGCTCCCCATGGAGGCTACCGTGGGAGTGAAAAGTCAGAACATGTTGATGAATGCTTCAAATGTGGTCGTTTGGGGCACCGGGCACGTGATTGCCCATCTATAGGTGGTGACCGAGGAGGTGATCCTCCTTTCTCATCGCGCTCAAGGTATAGAGACAATGAGTGGCATCTTGGAGATCGTGATCGTTTTGCTAGTGACAAGTATCCACCTGCTCGAGATCCCTATGGTGCGTCAGGTAGTGACAAGTCTCCGAATATGAATGCTTCTGATGAATGCACTGATTCGGAGAAATTCGTATTTCTCATGCACGAATTCAAAGAGTTACTAGCATTACATGTCAGTACACTGTCTCGATCACAGACTCCGAGGGCTACTTCAGTCCACTCAGGTATGACTTCTAACTTTTTTATAGCATCTAAATCATATTGGATTGTTGATTCTAATGTCGTTGATCACATGACTGATAAT
Organism: Drosera capensis; assembly: GCA_001925005.1. Taxonomy (NCBI): domain Eukaryota; kingdom Viridiplantae; phylum Streptophyta; class Magnoliopsida; order Caryophyllales; family Droseraceae; genus Drosera; species Drosera capensis. Next base: position 94,925 of record LIEC01012290.1, read on the forward strand.
AAGAGTATACTGTCTGACCTCACCGCATCCAAACAATCCCCTATTCAAATCGCTAATGGTTCAACCTGCAGTACAAAAGTGGTTGGATCTACCCAAATAGCACAAAACATACCACTATCTTTTGTCCTCTATGTCCCTTTCTTTCTTGAGAACCTCATGTCTGTGAGAAAAATAACAGAACACTTATATTGCTCAGTTACCTTCACCCCATCGAAATGTATTTTTCAGGAATTGGGGACAAACAAGGTAATTGACACTGTATATAAGGACAAAGGTCTGTATCGTATGGAGGGCTCACCCCAGAGGCTAGCTTACTTGAGTACCGTTAGTACTAAGGAAGTCCATTGTCAGTTGGGACATCCATCTCTCCCGTTGTTGAAGAAGATACGTTCAGAGTTTCAGTCTATTTCAGAATTAGTTTGTAAGTTCTGTACCCAAGGGAAACATGTTCGTGCTCCTCACCCAGGTATGTTGGTTAATCTAATAATCCTTTTGATTTAGTACATTCAGATATTTGGGTTGTGTATGTTATGTCACAATCCAGAGTTTTTGGTTGTATATGTTATGTCCATGATATCCGACCTAGTCGTACAAAATTTGACCCTAAGTGCTTGAGATGTCCTTTTTATGAGTTACTCTAATACTCAAAAGGGTTATCGTAGTCATAAGTTAAAATGGTATTATTCCCCTTGCTTTTAGCTGATTCACGTTCGGATGAATTTTCAGCTCGTCGACATTCTAACTAAGCTACTTTGGAAAGCTCACATTGATCACCTTTGTTACAAATTCAGCACTTAAATTTTAAGTGGGTAATTTACTCGTTATTTTTTCCTTACAATTGATGAAGAATAAACTGAGAGCTTCCATAGACCGGTTATGAATTGTCGACAACTTCCCGGACCGACAAAGAAAGCGGGAAGATAAAGACCACAAGAAAAAGAGGCAAAGAGCGATAACATGAGTCGATCGATGACAACAACGACCCTAACCGTGGAACTCCAAGCCATGACCGAGCACGTTACCAAGAAATCACAATGAAGAGACAACAAAGGCGACAAGCTCACCATTGTATTGTTCCCATGGCTTGCCAAAACAAGAGAGTTTGAGGGAGAGAGGAGTTGGCGCTCCACGGCGAGGCAACGATGACGTTGTAGCTTTGGGTACAACTCTCGGGTAGGTTGATGTGGTCTTCGGCAGTTACTGGCGACGAGAACTGGTGATCGCAGATGTTTAACGTGATGACAGTGGGAAACACAAGAGAGAAAATGTAAGGATCTCGTTAAATGATTTAATAATACTACTTATATCAATAAGATGCATCTACTTCGCAGTTAAACGTGCTTAACGTGGAGTAATGCTGTGATGGGTGACCTTCTGTAAAGTTTCTCAGAGTGTTTGCAGTTTGCAAGTGAGGATAAAACACATTGAAATGACTAGTGTTGGTTTGAAAGAAATCTCGCAGGATTTTCCTTGATCAACCGAATAGTCCGTAAATCCAGATGACCTTTAAGCTAGTTTTCGCAGACGGACTCATCATCACAAAGTAACTCGACATTCATCGGGTTTTGATCCCCTGACCTCTTCCCATATTGGAGGAGTTAGGCTGAGTCGCTTACTATGTAGGGTGGGGTGATCCCCCAAATATTTGCTATATTTGTTGTTATATATAACATGAAAAATGACAATAGGTATTTTTTAACACACATAAAGTTTAACTCGACACTCATCGAGTTTTGATCCCCTGATCTTTTCCCACATTGGAGAAGTTAGGCTGAGTCGTTTACTATGTAGGGTGGGGTGATCCCCCAAATATTTGCTATATTTGTTGTTATATATAACATAAAAAATGACAATGGGTATTTTTTTAACACACATAAAGTTTGTAAAATTTCATTCAAATAGAAACAAGACAAATACAAAAAATATATATATTTCATTGTCAACTATTCTTTAAATAAAAATGCCAAATTATAACATGTTGGCATTGGAATAACACTGATATTTTATAGCAATTTTTACTATTCATTATGAAAATATGGCAATACCTATACCAAAATAACAACTCCCATTTGACTTGCTCTGATGCGTGATATTTTTATTCCGTCTCATATAAATTACTATACGTTGACTTGACTCGAAAAAAAAATCGTTGACTTGATGGTTTTTTTTATATTGCATTTGTGAGTGGGTTGAGAGAGAAATAATAAGAGAGATTAGGGTAGAATTGTGAGTAAATAGTGAAAGAAAAAAACAATGATGGTCAAGATGATGTGACATAAAGTGAGGATATTTGATATTTTTCATCTTATAAAAATTATTAAATATGAAAACGTTATAATTTATATAAAACGATCAAATTTAATAATATATCGTAATTTACGTTAGATTGAAAAAATATAACTCTAGAACATCACCATAGGTAGCTAGTGTTGGTTTTGTGTCATCTTCATAACTTCGGCCACTTTACATTGGATAGGACAGTTATGTTGTTGTATTTGAGGAAGAAATTATGGATTTCATTGTTCATTGCCATTGTATGGACCATTTGGAAACGAATAGAATGGTATGGTATTTGGGAATAAATCGCACAGGGTAGGCCGCCTCATGGGGTCGATACTAAGGCTATGGTTTAGTTTTAAGCCCATGACCGGTGGTCTAGCTTGCACATGGATCCTGTCCTGTAGCTTTGTTGCTTTATACTGCACCCCAAAATAAAACGAAAAATGGAAAAAAATATTTAAAAAATCTGGAAAAAAAATTAAAACACTATTAAGAAAAAACATAAACCCGAAAAACCTTAAAACTCAAAAGAATATAAATTAGAAAACTCCCTAGAAAAATAAACCCATAAAAAAAACCTATCTAAAACCAAAACACATATAAACAAACCTTACACCCTTCATCTAAACATGAACTGTTGGATTGAATCCAATGACCAGGATTAATTACAGCACACTTGCTATATAAACCCCACCGACAGGGGGCCCAAGTTGGATCTAGCTTACAATTTGATGCTTATTATTCTCATGTGAACCTAAGGTGATCAGTTTGTGTAATAAACCGAGAAAAAAAAATGATATTTTTTGAAAATAAACGAAAGGGATTACGGTTAAACTTTTAAGTAAGTTATTGAAAGTTTTCAAACTGTGAGGGAACACGGAACGTGTCACTATAAGTAGTAAGCCATTTTTTAGGTTATGAGGGAACACGACCCGTGTTGATACCTGGCCACTCACCCTGCCCCTTATCTTTTCCTTTTCCCCAGCATTTTCATTCCCTCATCTCCGTTGTCAGATCCACCACCATCATCACCACACACCCCTCTATAGCACATAGCCACCAGGCCGAAGCCTCGTCGTTGCCCCTGCCGTGCTGCCACGCCAACACCACCATCAGCCCCACTCCTTTTTGTGGTCGTATTGGATAAGAGACGAATACCTATTCGATAAATTAGTGGTCACATTGCATAACCACTTTTCTAAATTGGTGGTCGCATTGCATAACCCCTCTGTAAATTGGTGGTCGTATTGTATAACCCCTTCTGTAAATTGGTGATCGTATTGGATAAGAGGGGGATACCCAATCTGTAAATTATGGTCGCATTGGATAAGTGACGGAGACCCCTTCTGTAAATTTGTGGTCGCATTGGATAAGTGACGGAAACCCCTTTTTTGATTATGTGGTGTAAAGGGGAAAGTCAATATCACTGTAGCATGTGTTGTAGTGATAGCAAATAATACTACTAAGAAATCATGACGGGATAGACCATTGTGCGATTGTAAATAAAGGAATGGTCAAAGTAAAAGAATGATAGAATAATCGGGATATAATAATAATGAACTAAAAAGGGGTTTTAATATGTTGCCAGACGCAACGTGCTATAGTAGGTGGCAGGATTATAGCACATGACATCCCACCCATGATAGTTCTTGGGGTCTACTGAGCGAATCGCTTGCTCATGGATTTCTTTTTCTTGTTTGGTTTGCTTTGTCCTTGTTAGGTGTAGGTGAGGATGACGATGCCTCTGAGTAGCTGCTGGAGGATGCTCCTTGCATAGTATGTGTTATTAGAAAGTGTGACGATACTTTGAGCCGTAAGACCAAATTATGGATGATTGTAATAATTGATTGTTACATTCTGTGGCTACTTAGTTATAATTTCGGGATTGTAAAATAATATGCACTGAATATTTCACAATCGTAGTAGGGGTTTGTTAACTGAGAATCATTTAGAATTGCTCCCTTATGTTTCCTTATGTAAAACTCTATTACTATTTTACTTTACTATGGACTCCTGTGTGTAGAGATAGTGACGTCACGTGTCAATAACGCTAGATATGGCTTGTGGCATTACAGTTTGCCTGGTGGTTTATCATAGGATGAACGAGAGAGAGTAGTCTTTGGAGTGAAGTTTCGTGGCAATCTCTATATGTACAAACAAATTACTATATGCAACGTTGAGAAAGTTCATTGAGAACAATAGCTTATTCATTCAGAGTGGATTCTTATCAACACCAAACTGTGTGACGATGATTGTGTACTTATATCTCTAGAAACAATCTATATTATTCAAAACATTGATAAAGACAGTAACTACACCTTGTTGTCAAACCAATATGACTTGCTATGCTATGTTTCATCTAGCATCGAAGAGTTCGATCATCTTTTGACTATAAACAAATTATGGAGTACATCGTCTTCAATGGTTGGTTCTAATGAAAAATTGGATAGACAATAACCAAAGTATATCAAAAAATAAAATTTTGTATTGAGAGTAGAATATTATAAACTCGTACATTTTATAAAAACAACATTCCAGATGTATTTAACACTCACAAATTATATCTTTTTTTTTACACACTCTAGATATACAAGAATTTTGTGTAAACTTACTTTACTTGAGCTACTTTGTGTGTTTAATGCATGTGTTTTTTATTGGACAAAGATGCTCTCCTTTTAGTGGGAACAAGACATCAATTATGCTTCTCCTTTGATGTGAGTAGAGCACAAAACTCAAGGAACTTGTGTTAATCACAAAACACATGTTGGACGTAGACACAAAACATATATTTTGGGCGGTTGGACGATAGAAGTAGAGGAAGAAGAGGGGAGCAGTTGGACTCACATGGATGGTGTTCAACACAGATTTTACTCTTGTTTGTCTGATCTCTTTTTCATGATCTCTCGTGATGATTAGATCTCCAAATAGATTAGAATTATTGCTATTTTCTCACCTCGAACCTTTACAAATAGGTTTGAGTCTATTGACGTAATTGAGTAGTCGCTCTGGATAAGAAACTCGGCTATCTTTCCATGCTATGCTCTAGTCGAGCAAACCATAGATTTGCAGTCTTATTCTATCGAGTCCTGTCACGTAAGTCTCTTGGGTTGATATGACATAGACAGACTCCATTAGTCTTTCTTTCATAATAGGCATAGTCATGTCGTGGTTAAAGTAAACTTTGATTTATGTAGGTCAGAACACCACATGGTGTCCATTGTTCTCAATTGTAAAATCTATAATAAGTTCTTCATCATAACAGATACATACAAGATATTATTTAACAGTAGTTCTTTATCGTTATGTCATGGGACAATCATCTTCTTGTCAACATAAGGTAATGACAACTTCAAACTATTGGTGATAATAACTATGCGCTTTTCTTTATACTCGGATACGTCGTGGAGTTTTTCTTTGCTCCTCGTCATGTGATTAGAACAATCAAAATCTAAGTTCTAGACATGCTTGTAGTTAATCACCTTTTTGTTATTGACAGATGTAAGTGCCAACTCTTCTACTAGTTCTGGAATGCAAAAAGCTACGATCTCTTCTTTTATTATAAGGGATACTTGAAAATTCCAATTTTTTTTTCAATATTGTTTTTACTTTGACGAGATAACTTAAAGTTGCCTCTTTCAGACTTTCTCCAACAGCCATGAGCAAAATATCATTTCCTTTCGTTTTGATGTAGTCTTTGTCTGTTACCTTGTGTAATTTCAAGAAAATTTCACGACAAATTAATGTCTCGATAATTAATAATGAACAGTTTATTATTGTAAGTCATAATTCATTCGATGGGGTTATACAATTTGTTTGTCAAAAATAAGCAAAACATACGTTAGATACGGGTAAATCAAATCCTATCACTTAAACATGTGAGATCTACGATGCCTTTAGACTAATATTGTCACATTAGTTGTCACTTTATCTACTTATTCCACTTTATTACCACTCCTTTTCAATCTTACATTATCTAACTTTCACCACTTTCTCCGTCTCTCGTAACCCACTTCTTTACCATTCCCATCATAACTCTCTTTATCCTCATCTTTATTTCCTCTCCTACTCTCACCATTCTCTTGACTTCATTGAGACAAGGAAGGTGAAGAACACACAAGAATTATAAAGAGGATTTGGTATCAGCATGCAACACTTCACAAGGCATCCATCCACGTGGTAAGTAAAGGTGAGCTTTCCGAAGATTAGAAATTTTGTGGGATATCATAAGCCTTGAGATAAAGTCTGATTTTAATATATGTTGAAGCCTCATATATGTAGTTTATAATGAAGTTAATACATCATGATCTTAAGTTGTGAATCTCAAGATACAAATCAAAATGTGTGGGTAGATCAATTAGTAAAAAATTGGTTACAGAACTGACTTTATGGCTTAATCTAGAATTACATGAAAAGAGTTAGAAAACGAGTCTTATATCAATGTAAAGTTCTTGAATTCTAGTTTTTAAAACAGTTTAAAAAATTCAGATTTGAAGTTTTATATAAGGAGTTATTAGTTGATTAGTACAACAAGGTCAAACTGTGTGATCCAGCAAAAAATATAAACTTGAATAAATAAACTGTTATTATTGATAAGATTTCATGATAGAAACTCTGATTCTATGAAAAGGTTATGCGTAGTTTATGTATAATTTTATGAAATAATTTTTGGATTAGCATACGAGAAGTTATAGATTTAAACGTGTCAAAGTGTCATGTTGGACAAAATCCAGAAATTAACCGTTTTGATCCTGAAACAATTTCAAATATTCACAAATAGTTCTAATAATAATAAATAAATAAAATTATCATCATTGATGATTAAAATAAGTATCAAAAACTTTTCTAAAAACTTGACACTACCACATAATATCAGTATGACAGTTTTCCAAGAAGTAGAAACAAATATACTTAACTCCATAATATGAACAATTATTCACAAAGGTATATCTTAATACGCGTATCCTATTATATTATAGGACTTGAAGACGTTGTTCATTGTCACTTAAGGACGAGGCATATGAAGAACTGTGGTAAAAGATAACGTTTAGATGTATTATGTGTGACAATACGTATTATGATACCGTGAATATAATAATATGCGTTGGAATCTTGGGTTGTATTCACTAATTGTATTTGACATAAAATGTGTTCCGACGTATCTTATTGCCCATCATTTGTTGTGTGTCGTGATAAGATGATTTGCGTGTTGTTTTATGTCTTGTTTGTTGTTATAAAGAGCGTTGTATCTATTGCATGTGTTATACAGCGACTTGGTGATATTTTTTCATCAACGTAGTGATGTCATTTTGATATGAGGGTATCTCGCTGTAGGAGACCATATGTTCCGGTTTGGCTGATCCTCTTTCACAGATGTCTCTTTTATTAAAGTTGAAGAGAGCTTACTTATGAAATTGAACAATCTCGCCAAAGACACAAATATAACTTTGAGAGTATCTATTATTTGTCGTCTCTATGTTATTGATATAATGGTAAGTATTATAGAGTCTCGAGTGAACTGTTGTATGCAGTAGTGCGTGAAATTTGGATTGAAGACTTATCGTATCACAGTATCATTGTCACAATTTGTTTGATATGAAGGTGTTGACTGTTATATCATAAAAGTGTATGACGACAGTAAATGACGTTGATAATCTGTGTAGTGTCGATAGACACGTAGTTTCGAGCTTTGTTATGTGGTGTTAAGTGTTCTTATGTGACTAGGATGAATCATTAGTATGCTTATGATGGACCTTCAATAGTACCCAGTTGGCTTCTACTCTTTGTCTTCTTTCATTTTTGGGACAATGACCCTCTAGTACAAGGTAGCCCTTGGTTTAGGAACCATCAGTTTCAATCCCCAATCCTATCTTTGTTTTATTCGACACCAAACATCCAATCAAAGCCAATTGCTAATTTAGAAAAAATATTCAATTTATTCTTTTGGGTGAGAGAAAGAAAGATGAGAAAAAAAAAACAGTGAATGGATTGATGTAATATAAAATATGAGTAATTTTATATTTTTATTATGATAAATAAGAAAATAATGCAATTTGAATAAGACCGTTCATAAAAAATAAAATATTATAATTTGAATAATTTGAATGAGACGAAGCGAGTAATTTAGAACTATGTTACAACCGTAACTAGACAGTTTTTTCTACATAGCAGGTTAAGACTACTTATATGACGTTTTTATTAGATTATACTCATGACTGAAAAACATGGATTATTATAGTTATCATGTGGTAGTAGAAAATCAAGGTAGGTGTGGATTCTCTCTTTTTTCCAACAGTACTAGGGTACAGGAATTAGGTGCACATGAATTGAGATGCTGACTTTCTTAACCTTGTGATGGCTATTTGTTGAAGACGGGTAGTGATGACCTTAACTTTGTTGGTTCTCTACTTTGCTCGTTGTTTGTACTGACCTCTTTTGCGTAGTTGAGTGACTATGATGATCTCTTCCTTCTCGGTTTTTCTTGTGAAGTTAACTCTCTTCTATCATATACATGCCAATCAATAATCCCATCGAAAAATGAGAATCGAAATATTAACGACAGTCATTTTTATGTTATCGCGGAAAAACTTATTTCAGCATGAGGAATCATTACAACAGACTAAAGTCAAATCTGTATAGTGGTTTGAAACCTTATCCTCTTAACCATTGGTCTACGATGGATATGAACAAATAATGTACAGCGACGTAATTGAAATCGAATGCTAGGACAAAGTTTCCGAAACACCAAATAGAAGTGACTATTGTATGACTTCCTCCTGGACATTCATATATCAGCCCCTTTCCTTCCTTTCTTAACCTCAAACCCTCTTAAACCTGGAGGCCAACATGGGGCTGATAAACTATTCAGCAAATATTGTGATTGTATCAGTTTGTTTGGTTACAGTGGCGAGATGTGCATGGATGTTGTTGACATGGGCATGGCTGAAGCCGAAGGCGGTGGAGAGGCGCCTGAGGCAACAAGGGTTGAAGGGGAACTCATACAGGTTGCTGTATGGAGACATGAAAGACATGTCCAAGATGAATAAGGAGGTCACGTCCAAGCCTTGTAGCGGTTGGTCTGCTGATGATTTGTCCGATCGTGTGGTTCCTTTCTTGAAGCAGACGGTCGAATCCTATGGTATGTTGTTCCTTCTTCATTAGTCTTCTCTTTGATCCAAAAGTAGTAACACTGGTTGGAACCTAATTGGATCTTAGTTTGGCTATCGTCATGATGGTTTTAGTGTAATTGTGATCGCAATGATCCTTGTTCAGCATGAAATGATTTAAAGGGCACGCAAATGATAATCACATAAGCAAGCACAGAAGAGGACACAATGATGTGATATTAGTCAGTCAATCATCATCTTTCTATTAGTCATGGTTTCCGGGTTAAAAGATGGACTCAATTCATGTATGCAAGTTGTTCAGATCCAGTTGAAGGTGTTGGACTCTGATCTGGTTCAGAGGTGGCCCATTTCATGATGTGGGTGGAGAAAGATCCATGGATTCAGGCTCAAGGGTAGTCTTTTGGGTTAAAAGATGAGTCCAATTTATATATATAAGTTGTTCTGGTCCGGTGTTAGATTCTCATCTTAGGCTCTCTTCCTGAATCCCTACAGGTTGAATGTGTTCCACGGTCATCGACTGATGATGTGCACCCTTTAATCTGCCCTCTCTTATACTTCTTCTACTGCTCTCTAATTCAACAATTTGATTGGCAACATCGAATTGATGACATTATACTTGTGATTGCAGGATCCGATTCTTTTATCTGGTCGGGACCTGTTCCATTGGTGAACATACTTGAACCCGAGTTTATACGAGAAGTGCTTTTGAAAATGAATTTGTTTCGCAAGCCGAATGTCAACCCAGTGTTCTCCTTACTTCTCCCTGGTATCATAAATTATGAAGGCGAGAAATGGACTTTCCACAGAAGACTAATCAACCCTGCTTTCCATATTCACAAATTAAAGGTAACACGGTGATGTTTCTCCGTCTAGTAGATCTTGTTATGTTTTTTATTCATTATAGTATTTCCTTCCAGATTCAGCTATAAGTGCGACTGTGCGAGCAATTGAAATTCTCAGATTCGTGATATTATGTTTAGAGCATGGCCTTAGGCTTTCATGTGTGTAATCGCCGTAGATTTGTAAAATTTTGTAGTTAATGATTCCAGCATTTCACGCTAGCTGCCTCGACATTGTAACTGAATGGCATAACATGGTTGCTGAAAACGACTCCATTGAGCTGGATGTGTGGTCGTATATGAACACATTGAGTGCGGATGCGATCTCTCGAGCGGCATTTGGCAGTAGTTATCAGGAAGGAAGGAAGATATTCGAGCTGATCAAGGAGCTCGCAAGTCTAACACTCCAACTAAGCAGCTCTGTTTACATCCCTGGATCGAGGTAACACATATCTAATTCGATTTAATGTCGTTTCCTGTTGTATATGTTTCTCAAATTGTAGACTTAAAACGGTTGTTTCTCTTTGGCGCATGTTAAAATAGATACCTACCAACACCAATAAACAAGAGAATGAATGAAGTTGACAAAAACATACAGTCACTTCTGAGAGGCATCATCGACAAAAGGAAGAATGCAATGAATGCTGGCGAAGCTGCAAAAGAAGATCTGTTAGGAACTCTGATGGGGTCGAGCTCTGTGGAACTACAAGGCCGAGGTGCCAACGAAGACATTGTTGGAATGGATGTCCAAGAAGTCATCGACGAGTGCAAGCTTTTCTACTTTGCAGGACAAGAGACCACGGCAGCGTTGCTGGTGTGGACGATGATATTGTTAAGCAAGCATCAGGACTGGCAAGACCGTGCACGGAAGGAGGTCATGAACACATTTGGTGAAGCAATGCCAACCCTTGATCATCTAAACCAGCTAAAAATTGTGAGTATCATTCAGCATTTTGATAACTTCAGCTATTTTTCTTCAACTTTGAGACTTCTTGCGCGTTGAATTAAGTACTGAGTGAACTCTTGATATCGAGTATGGCCTCTCCATTGCTGAAAATCATGCATATGTTCGTGCGCTGTCATTACAGGTGACTATGATATTGCAAGAGGTTCTTAGAATCTATCCGCCGTTTGTTCAGTTAAACAGACTGGTTCACGAAGACATAAAACTCGGGAAGTTTATTCTACCAGCTGGAATCCTCGTGAACCTGCCAATAATCCTGCTACACCATGATCACCAAATATGGGGCGATGATGCCAAGGAGTTCAACCCAGAAAGATTTTCCGAAGGGGTCCTCGAGGCAACAAAGGGGAACACTGTCTCGTACTTCCCCTTCGGTTGGGGTCCGAGGATCTGCATTGGACAGAATTTTTCTCTCATCGAGGCTAAGTTGGCCGTAGCGATGATACTGCAGAATTTTTCTTTGGAGTTGTCGCCTTCTTATGTTCATGCTCCTTGCACGGTGATCACATTACAACCTCAGTTTGGTGCTCAAGTTATATTGCGTCGATTATGAGGTCAGGATCTGATGTGTTATCGCACAAGTCTCTCCTGATGCGCTATGTATAGAAAATAAAACCAATGTGGACTAGCAATTCTGTTGGAAATTAGTCACTTTGACTATGATTTTGAACAAGTTTTAATCGTCGGATTAAAACGAAGTTTGGTTCGTTGGAATCTATGTTTTGAATGGATCGACATATATATTTACTTTCTCATGATCAATTTTGGGTGAATGAGAATTAATGTCCAAAGTATGTGACTCAAAATAATGAAGATTGGATTAATTTCAAGACATATGACCTTTGGTAAAATGGATGTCTATCCCTTATAAAAGTAAAGTGTGCTCTTAACTCCTATAATGATCAACCCTTAAGAGTCATTTTTAAAAAAGACAATGGATTATGATTTCAAGATAATCCATCCTAATTTTACACGTACTCTTACATTATATTATGCATGTGTCGTTCAAGTTCATTCGTCGTCATTATGAGTCTCATTCATATAAGAAAATTCGAGACATGAATAAGTATGTCGTGTACTTGAATTTGGAGTCCTATTCGAGTATGTTATTTGTTGTATTTTGGGATACGATTGTCGTGATATCCGTAACCCTCAGAACGAGACAAAATCGTCTTAAGAAAAATGAGTTCAACTCACGTCTCGACTATGATTTTATCGTTATATATTGCATTGTTTTTGTTATGTTTTGATTAACTATTACAGGATTTATTGATTAATACGACGATATTTGAGATACACTATATTTTTATCAACAAATTGTTTAGAGAAAAATGAACGGCAGGAATGCATGTACAGATTAACCATTACATTTTCCATACCTTGTGATCTTTTACTATTGGAAAGTCAAATATGTAAAACGCATGTTGGTGGCCGAAATTTAGACTTCTTGGGAATTTCTCTTCTCCAGCTAATTGGAGGTTTTGGGTTTTCCTTTCTCATTTAGTCCATTCGATGAGTCACATATCCTAAACGGATAAATTATATTCTTTTTATTCTATTAATTTTATAATATTTTATTTTTTGATAATATATATATATATTGAATTTTATGAAAATGATTTATTTATTCTTGGGATTGTTTGAGAGAGAGAGGAGTGATGGAAGAAAAAAAAAATATAATAAAATAAGTTGATGTGATATAAAATATTTTTTGTATCCCATAATATTTTATAATCGTTTGATCTCATTTTGAAATTTATATATATGTTTAGGGATAATGAGATTGTTGAGAGAAAAGATAACAGATATATTATAATAAAATATAATTGATGTTATTTTTTAAAAATTAAACATTAATTAAAAAAAGATTATAAGTAAACTAAGACAGATTTAAAAAAATATTATATTATGAAAAAGAAATAAAAATAAAAAAATTTAAAAAAAAATTAAGTTATATTTCTTATAGGTTATCAAAATTAGAAAAATATTACATCTGGAAGGAGTATGTTCGTATAGATGATAAATTATCACCTGACATCTGCCGAGTTTAGTAACGTAGTTCACTGTTCACAACTTGTAAGTACGTCATTTCAGTCGCACATTGAGGCCAATATCGTCAATACGAGGTTATACTCTAGAAACAACATTTCCTCTCCTTTTCCTCTCATATATTTTCTCCTCAACACAACTCTCACATTTTCACCATCCCGCCTCTGCTTCCTTACTCTTCTGCTTCACTCTCATTCGGCAACGGATCCGCGAAATCGAGAGCTCAATCAAAGCGCATTTCACCGCCGAATCCGATAGAGCGATTCAAGTTTCAACTTTCTCTGCAACTCAGAGGAAACATATTCGTCGTCAGGTGAGGTTCGAGTATTTTCATTAAGATTTTGGTGAATTTTCGAGAAATCTTGTCGTATTAGTGATTGATTTTGTTATGCTGAAAGCGTGTTTGCTTGATTTGTTTTGCGATTTAATTTGGAATGCGTTTTGGTTTTGCGTCTTGTGTTTGGGGCTTTGACGGTTGTGGCGAATGGCGAGAGGGGTTTTCTTCGTCCGATTTGTGGGGGGAGAATGTCAGGTCAAGTTCATACTTACCGGATGGGTGGTTGCATTTATTCGTTGATGTCAGAAAATAAGTGACACTCTTGTTGCAACAGTTTTTTCATGTATTATTTAAAATATAATATTTATATGTAGGATTATTTTTTCACATAAAAAATGAAAATATTTTTATTTTATATCATATCCAACTCATTTATCATCATTTTTTCTCACACTAAAAAAGATAAAATTATTATTTTTTATTAATTAAACACATACATAATATCAAATCATGGGACAGAGGGAACAATATTCGATAAAAAGGGTTGTTATTTAACCCCCGAAAAAAGACATTTAACCCTATTAAAACGTTGAGCTGTTGCATATAATTCATCAAGTTTAAAAGTAATCACTTAATTTTTTTTATGATAAAAAATCATATCTTTTTGCGAGGAAACCCTATTCGAAGGAGTTTTTAAGGGGTCATCGCCGTATTCTCCACTGATGCATTATTTTATTATGATTTAAAAAATTAATAAGAAGATTATATGTATATTTTTAAAATTTGAAGAGGTCATTTGTTAATGTCCATGGTTTAGAGCGGTTGTATGCTCTTTTTTTTTTCATGATAAAAATAACATTTCGTCCATTGAACAACTTTAGGTAGAGATAATGTTTTCAATCAAAAAGCTTGTCCTAAAATGTGGCTTAATAGTTTACGTCAAAAAGATTTTCATATGAACGGTTTTTATATTATAGAATAGTCTTCGGGTGTTTCCAAAAAATCTTAAAACAAATTTTTTTGTGATGAATATTATATATTTTTCTTTCTAATTTAATTCTAACATTTGATTATTTTTTTTTCATTATTTAGCATATGTTGTGAGAAGTTTTGTTTATTATCTTAAATTATGTCATTGATGTCAGGTTGAAATATATAATTTAAATTATCATTAGTATTTCATGATAATTTTTTTAAAAATGATATTTGATCGTCCTACGCGAGGCAATCTGGGAAAATACATATAGTCAAATCATTAGAATTAAAATGGATCAAAGGAAATATAATAATGAAGGATAAAATTGTATACATACTAATCCTTCTTAGCTCGGTCGTAACAACTTGTTATTCGTTGCTTTGCTTTTTCTAAGCTGTACTAGTTTATGAAATAAGTAAAACGATTGAATTTAATGAGCCTGCGTTGCTTTTCTATAGTTGTCAATGAAATGAAACTAATGAATTTTAAAACAAACTGCAATGCATTTCCCCTCTTGATACATCGGACTTTTTCTTCCTCTTCTCTGATGTTATAATGCTGTGTTTAAAGCTGGTTGCAATTGATTTTCTAAAGAAAAAGAAAGCGTGTTGCAATTGTTGACAAATGAGACACACTCCTTTCCTTTTCTATTCGCAGACTGCATCCTCACCTTTGCCCGTGAGTCTGAGCATTGGTCCACTCCCATGTTCATGTTAGTATTGATTTTAATTTAAAATTGATTAATATTATTTTTTATAAAAAGTGTTATTTTTTTATTATTGATATTATTCAATATGTATTTTGATGAGTTTTGTTTTATCATTAGATAACATAAAAATGATTTTTTTAGTTCAGTTATATTATATAATAGAAAAATATTATTAGTTTCATGAAAATTTTACAAAAAAAAACACAGATTTGATCGTTTCTCAAAACGGGTTAAAATTGACCTCGTTTTTATAGTTAAATTATTATATTTTTTTATGGGAAATGAGTAATAAATAAGATAAGCCAAGATTGTTTTGAGTGTGTGCATTTCAATGTGGACAACATATTCTTATGCATTTGGGTGGGATGCATTGTGAATCTGTGATGGCTCTAAACTTATGCTATAAGCTAGTATATAGCTATGGTAGGTACACTGTTTGGGTTAGCTCTTGTAGTCCTACGCTCAACCATTTATGCATCCATATCTTTTGGTTAGATTTGAACAGAGGAATAATAAGACAGGAACAGAATCCTCTAATTCTCTGACCGTTGGATTCATGGGTACATACTTCAAGCAGATCCAACGGCTCATATGAAGCAAGTGGGTCAGATATCCATGGATTTGGGGTAACCTGGAGTGGAGAGTGTGTAGGACTGTAGGACCCAATGGGAAATGGCAGTCCCGTCTTGTTTGAACTTTAAAGTTCAAACTGAGCTTCAAGAATCTCCGGTGGATGGTTCCACCTTTCTTTTACTTTGCCTGCCACATCACTACGGCCACACTCATAGGATTGTTATAAACTCTAAGATTGTTTGATATGTTGTTCGAAATAACACAAATATTACAACGTGGGCCTTGCACGTTGATTAAAGAAAGTGATGTTTTGTTGTTGTTTTATTTATTTATCTTTGGGGGTATTAGAGAGAGATCAGGAAAAAAAAAAAAAAAAAAAGAGAATGATAGTGAGTAGTGATGATTTGATATAAAATATTTTTTTCGTCTCACAAAAGTTGACACATATACGTATTTTATATTATTTTATGTATGAACACAAGTTTATTTTATATTAAATCACGTCTGATCGTCCCGTAATATGTATTAGCTTGAACTACGTAACTTGCACAACTATTGATGTTTCACAATAAATTTACAAAAAAATTATGTTTAATATTCGTTATACGCGTGTCAAAATTTATAATGACACGTGTACAAAGTTAAAATGTTTCATCCTTTAATAATAACTTACGCAAGCTTCTGTTTTCTCCCGTGAGCACTTGTAACAGTTTCCCTATATGATTTCATATCCTTATATATAGGGAATTTATCAAAAAAACAGATCGTGTAATAGATTTTCTATGTCTATCTCTATCTCTACATGATTTAATATACCCAATATTTTTTCATATATTTGAGAAGCCAAAATTACATTTTTCTATACTTTTTGTACCATTAAAACAATACAAAATAATATTTTATTTATAAAGGGCAATTTATAAAACACAAAAAAGTGCAAATATTTGAAAATTTAATTATTTTAGATATAATAAAATAATAATATTATTAAAATTTAAAAATTATTACTCCCTCCGTCCCATAATTATTCCAATGATATATATTATTATTTTTAACAGAAAAATCTTAAACTAGTTTAGGATTAAAGTTTTTTGTGTGTGCCAATGCAATAATTGTGGGATGGAGGAAGTATTATATTATAGAATATATTAAATTGAGGTTTGTTAGCTTCAATGTATGAAAAACTCAATATTAGAAAAATATGAAAATTTATATAGAGAATTGGTATTGAGAATTGATATAGGGAGTCTATATGGTGACTGTGTTTAAAACTGGATCCTTATACAGTAGAATGATACTATAGCACTGTATTATAAGGGTAGAGATAGGGAAACTGCTGCGAATGGTCTATACACTATTAGCATTGCCTTCTCCACTAAAAACAATATGTGATCTCTTATATGCTGGTGAAGACCTTAGAGTTCTGTTTATGTTGTTTGATTTTGGATCCGAAATGGAATTCATATAAGCGAATGCTTGGAAGTGAAATGCAAAGGCAATTGGGGCATCATGATTGTGTGATTGTTTATAGATACTGTGAAGTTTCCTTCTTCTAGCAATGAGTCGGAAAGAATTGTGTTGGTGGAAACTTGAACGTATTTTCGTTTATGTGGCATTGGTTTGTTGCGTACATTTGAAGGTGCGACGATTGTGCTATATGTTTCAACTTTCAAGTTTGTGATGAGAGGTATGATTCAGATGTCTAATCTGTCTCCTAAAGTTATGAGTAATTTTGAAGCAAAATTGTTGTTGGTATTTAGGATACAGTCTTTGGTTTCACCAATCATTCTTGGCTTCTGTTTGGTTATACATTCCACTCATGTGAATGGTACTGAGTATTTGTTGATGATTTCTTTTGAACTATGATATTTGAAATTATTACTCCGCTTTTACCATTACGAGGCATTGGTTTAGCATGCTAGTAAAATCTTGCTGAAGAAGTTCAGATTTGGTGATTAAAGTAGATATGCATATATAATTATGGTTTAGTGGATCATTATGGTTTATTGTCATGCTCAATCATATTTCATAAGGTGCAAGGTATATATGTCAGCAATTTACAAGCGCTTTTGGCATTCATTTTCCCAGAATGTGCTAAAAAGTCGGTTTAAACAGCTTAAAAGCTTTAGAGGAACTGTCCACTGGCCTTAGTTAGACGACATTGCCGTTGACACTTTTGCCTTGAGCTCGATATTTTCCCCAGAATTTAGCTTGTCAAATAAATTGTTGGTGTCTCTCTGAATGATACTAAGCGGCATCATTTTCGGATATGTCAAAGGTTCCTGGACTTATCTGCATTCTGTAGTTCAATATTTCTTGAGAATCTCGACGTTGGGGTTAATATTGTGCTCAATCATATTTCATAAGGTGCAAGGTATATATGTCAGCAATTAGAAAAATAAGCACTTACTGTGCTTGTGAATAGTTTACAAGCGCTTTTGGCATTCATTTTCCCAGAATGTGCTAAAAAGTCGGTTTAAACAGCTTAAAAGCTTTAGAGGAACTGTCCACTGGCCTTAGTTAGACGACATTGCCGTTGACACTTTTGCCTTGAGCTCGATATTTTCCCCAGAATTTAGCTTATCAAATAAATTGTTGGTGTCTCTCTGAATGATACTAAGCGGCATCATTTTCGGATATGTCAAAGGTTCCTGGACTTATCTGCATTCTGTAGTTCAATATTTCTTGAGAATCTCGACGTTGGGGTTAATATTGTTGAGGATACGTGTGAGTAGGTTTACCCACATCTATAATGAAGAAAAAAAAGAGTAAAATATATATGAATAATGCATAACCCATCAGCTTAAGTTTTTGGGTTATCAGTTGGGCCCAGTTTACATATCTATTCTACGTGGTTTTCATGCCTGCAGAACTTTCTTTTGTCCGTTTCATGTCAAGCAGCTGGTGTTGAGCCATTTCATTGCTACATTGTATGGTTTTGTCTTCTTGACATCCAGAGTATTCGTCAAGCTTTACTAAAGTATTCGAGTCGAATTAGTACATAGATTTATATTTGGAGGTCTGCAAAAAGCTAGTAAACGGTGTCCATACCGTTGATCTTGTTGGCCTTCTTCTTTACCTATTTTTTAGCTGCTATTGTTGAACATTGACTTTGAAACGATAATGCTGATTGCATGACTTTGTTACCTAATGATGATACTGTTTTTTATCCACGAATAATCGTTGTATGGCTTGTTTAAACAAATGCAAATGCT
This sequence comes from Drosera capensis, assembly GCA_001925005.1. Taxonomy (NCBI): domain Eukaryota; kingdom Viridiplantae; phylum Streptophyta; class Magnoliopsida; order Caryophyllales; family Droseraceae; genus Drosera; species Drosera capensis. The sequence continues at coordinate 113,931 of LIEC01012290.1, forward strand.
TCTTGTTATGGTACCAAGTGATAGGTCCAGCCAAATGCTTGGCCGGTGCATGTGTGAACAGTGGCCGGTGAACATGTGGCCGGTGCACATGTGAATAGTGGCCGGTGAAAACCAAAAACACGTTTTTGGTTTTTCACATTTCCTACCTTCATCACTATAAAAGGGGAAGGGGTTGAGCCTGAAAAATCATCCAATCCTCCAGAAGCAAAGGGATCAAACACAATACAAAGTGTCTACCTCCAATGATTGCATCGGTCTAGGAAGTTTTTGAGGGATTTGTAAAATCTCAATTCTATTCATCAATAGAATACTTTTCTTCCTTTATTTGTGATCAAAATTCTTAACAAGTGGTATCAGAGCCGGATGCGAGTATTTTCGGAGTTCTTGCCGGAAGTTACTGTTCACGGCCGGAAATCGATCTGTCAAGATCAAGTTTTGATCACATCACGAGATACCCCTCGTCGAGAGGAATCCAACGAATCAAACCACGTCAAAATCGGAGCTAAAACGAAGACGTTATGTTTTTTCAAAGTTTTCT
>LIEC01012291.1:0-60724 GCA_001925005.1 Drosera capensis
ACTCAAGTGTGCCATTCTCATCTTTGTTAGCGTTCCTACGAGTCTTGAGCGTCATCTCAAGAGTGAAAGGCTGAGCTTAGACACGAGACGAGGGTGTCTAGGTGCCGCACGGTCTTAGTGAAACAATAAGCCCGTGACACTAAGCGTGTGTCTCCACAGATTGAGTCTGTTTTCGACTCTCATATCTTGTTTGTGGATTTATAAAAACATTCATGTTATTATTTATCATGAATTGAGTTTTTAGGATTTGAGTGGAGATTTAATATCATTTGAAACCCTATGTAATCTGATCTATTCATAGTATTTTGCCATAATGATTTGTGGTAATGTGATTTATGGGGTTTGACTCCACATTAATTTCATGTGTTTTATTTTTTTTATTATGTCGATTTCAAATCTTCAAATCTTTCAACGACAACTTAATTAAAATAATAATAATTTTTTTTTTAAATTTTTAACAAATTTGATCTCTGTTAACAAATTTTTTAAAGATACAAAAGTTGATTTTTTTGAAGATACAAACTTGATTGATTCTCTTGTATAAGTGTGTTGTAGTTTTTACTCTAAATTAACTCTCACACAAAAATCTCACGCTTCGGATTTGGATTGGTTTTACTTCCTTGGAACTTTTCTAATGGATAAATCTAAACCAATTTTTATTTGCAAAAACTATCAATTTATCCCAAAACTCTTTTGTTAAATATAAACTTCGATATGAAAAAAATATTAAGATCAATCACACATCTTTCACATACTCAATCGAAATTGATTACTTTTATTGAACTTACTCAACAAATGAGTGACTCCCTTCGATGTCAATTATTTATCCATAATCTATGCTGTAGACGAGAAACTGCTGGAGTATTTACTGCCATTAGATCTATGTTTCTAAAATCTGGAGGATGTTCATATCTTACTTTCTCTAAATATGCTCAATGTTTATCGGAATATGATTTATCCACTTCTTCTGCAATGGTGATTAATCATGATCAATGGTTTTTGTGTGTACATGCTTCTTGTGATCTCATTACTTTGCCAAGGATTCAATCTCTCAACCCACTAGACAATTATAAAACGCTCGAACTCATCTGCTAACATAGTTTGATTATCACGAACTCATAGTCGTCCTCCATCAACGAGCTTAAAATGTTAGCAACAAGTTGAGAAAAGAATCAAATCAGAGCAAAAATCATGGAGATGTCATAGCTACAAAATAAGCGACAACATATGGCTTGCTATACATGCGGATAATGTACATTAAACCTAGCCACAATCAAAACTCCCCAGAGGCACCGTCACTCAACACCTACAGATCACTTGTCTTTAACACAAAGCTACAAGAACACAAACACAATGAGCAAAAACAAAGGTAAAGCAAATTCAAGTCCACTGCCACGAGTTCCTGTAAAGAGACAAACGCATCAAAACTTTAGCACAGAGTTTAGAAAGCATTTCCTGCAAGTATTTCAAGAACAGGTATATCCATCAACTTCTATTAATTCCAAACAGAAAAAGCATTGAGAAAAGAGAACAATAAGATTTTTACATACCAGGATCTCCAGATGAATTTGATGTCGGCAATGCAGCTAAAGACTTCTCTGCATAGAATAAACAATATTCATCAGACTATTGTCATAAGGCCATTATATCACAACTTCACATACTCTAAGAACACGCTAAATGGTTCAACTCTTAATCGCAATTACAGAAGAGATCAGCCATAGCCAGAAAAGTTGCCCCCTTAAGACTTGGAAAGACCTAATGCGAGCGTATCATAGGGAAGGTAAATCAGAAAAGTCTTAACAAACGCGAGAAGAATTTTTGCAGACCTGCACAAAGAGAAAAGGAGGCCATTGAAGATGATGAGGGCCATGGGGCTTCAGTGTCATCATTCAAGTCACACGAAAAGCTATACCCAGATGTGTTGTCGAATATTACATCCACAGGTAAGCTTCCAAGAAGGCATCCTGCATTTTCACCATATCAGAAATTCTGCAAGTAATTTGGACCAACTAGAAGGATGACAAATACAGATGGAATCATTGCCACCCATGCACAGTGCTCACACAGACACGTTGTTTAACACCCATGCTAACTAGCAAGAAATTGAAGCACAATATACAGATTTGGTAGCAGCAGTTAGAGCTAAGGATATAAATGCACAAACCTTGTTGTCCGAAAGCTGTTCCAACGCCCAGCAAGATATGCAGAAACCATGAAGAAATCAAACGTTACAAAGGGTACAGTAATGAGAAGCAGTTTAAGAAAAAGGTCAGCAAATAACACATACCTTGAAGATTAAAATCCTTCAAATCGACATCACAAAGTTTGTACACGTTTGTCATAACACCAGCATTCTGTAGCATCGATGCAAACATTGTCGCACAAACTATGGCTTGTTTGTTAGTAATCAGCATTTGTTTCTGTATTCCACCAACATAATTAGTCAAAGCACTGCAGCACGATGGACTTGGAGCCGCCTTGTTTTGACAAGCTTCTACCACTTCTGACGGCTCCTCAAATTTCAGAGGGCAAACTGCAATAGAAAGCTCAGTCTCAGCAGTTGATACAGTTAATATGTGCTCATGCCATTCATTGCATGTAGGCATACAAAAGACCATGTCTCCAAAGTACCAAAAAACTGTTCATCGTTAGTGTAGAGCTTTGTCAATCCACTTCTTTTTTTTTTAAGAATAAATTCAGGATTTTTGATCCACTACTAAGTAGGAATGGGACATTCTCAACAAGTTGCTTGATCAAATTTCAAATAGATGACAACAACGTAGATGGACATAGGACATTCCATGTAACAGTGGAGTAACAAATGACTGACAGGTAGCATTCAGCAACAAGAAGCAACTTTGAGTTTATCGAATCACCTTTGTTCACTTTGCATGCAGTCAATGCTCGAAATGCAGTATTAGCAGCCTCTGCAGGAAGCTTCCTCGAAAGCCATGAGTAAACCACCATCTTACAATCATTAATAGCATCAACTGCACCGCCAATCACATTCCTAGTCCTTCCAATTGTGAGTTGTCCTGCTGAGAGCTGTAGGGCAGCATCCACAATTTCAGGCTGGCAAACAGGTCGGCAGCACTCCTTTAGAGGATCAACAGTCTCGCAAGCCTCCAACAATTTGCTAGTGTTCACTCTTTTCTCAAAAGAGTGAACATCCTTCACGGGACAGGATCCTCCGGTAAGGCTTGAAGAATTTAGAGAACAGAGTGAATCAATTGAGCTACTCGCTCCTTGGCTGACCAGAACTGTAATAATATCAGAAAAGCAATCATCAGCTGTCACATTCTTCAACACAAGTTCAGTGGAACTTAGACTATAGTAGCCCTCAAAGATGTGAAGCAAACTGCTGAACTGTGGACAGCAAATGGCATTTCCCACAAGTGCTGCCAGAGGTTGGGAACAATCAGAAGCTGTTCTCTCCAATATGCTAGATATGTCAGAAAAATTTGCAGGGCATTTCCCACTCAAGACAGGATTATAAGTGTTCGGAAAAGTAGGATAGATGGGCGGCAAAGGTTCGGTAGGAAGCGGATGATCTGGAAAAACAGCAGGCGAAATCTCTATTGGCTCGAAGAGTTCATAACTAGGTGACTTTGCAAACTCTGGCTTCAAAGGAAGATGGTTTTGTTCAGTCAGCTCTTGAGCAGCAACCACAGCTTCATAAAAGGTCAGCCAGAAACCAAATAAAAGGAATAATTGGGAAAAGGTTCCTGCACCAATTTTATCGAAATATTAATCTTAAGAAATCCTGGAAACATAGGGAAGAGAAAGGAGGTAGCCAATGAACAAGAAATTTAGTAAAGTCTAGTAAAGGTGATATGTGAAATGTCACTGCAGGAGAAAAGGTACATAAGAAGCTCTGTTTATATGGCATCATCCCAAGTTACATGATAAAAACCATGCAATCCCATCAAAAACTCAATTAGTACAAAATCCAAAAGATTCTACACATGCGTATTAATGTGCACGTGATAGAGAAGGAATAACGGGAATCATAAATACCAACAATTCAACACAACTAACTAAAGAAATCTTGAAAGATGATAACCCTGTAAACCATTGCTACTTGCTCGTCAAGGTTTAAATCGGTTCTCAAGACATCGGTTCTCAAGACAACTCAAGCATTACTAATGTAGAATGAATTTCAAAGTGAAAAAATTCCAAGCTGTTAATGGCACAACAGAATATCCTTAGAAATGATTTAGGGACTCAACCACTCAGCACATTTAAGTAGGAACTATGAAGATCTTTAAGGGATGGAATCCCTGAAGATAACTGTAGATAGTTCTTGAACGTACCATCCAGTTGTCAAAGCTTCGTCATGATCTCGCTATTGATTATTCCACATACAGAATAGTTGAAGATATAATCAACACAGGAATATTAGAAGCAGTGGTACGTGAACCATAACCTATATGTTAAATGTATTCCCAAACGGTCCTTCAAATACACTTCTTTTCCCAATAAGTCAAGCTTACTTTCTAGCTCAATTATTTCAAAGAAGCTGCAAATCAGCTCACAAACTGCAATACAGAACCCCAGTGGAATTATACTCCTATACAATTACTCGAGATACAAGCACACATGACAATTGCCTCACATTTCTCTAGCATCTCATTCACCTTGAATAAAAAATATTGATACATGCCCCCAAATCCCAAACATTTTGACTTGATCTCCTACCTCAACACTGCACCGGAGTCTTTTGACTGCATCTTTGCCTGCTCCAGTTCATTCGAAAGCTCCAATGTTGCCGAAACATAACAAACAAATTGTATCTCTGAGCCTGAGGACCTCGATATGAATAGTTGCAGCACATGAGGTTAACATTTACAACTTTCTGTATTTTTCTGTGGATCGTTTGCAAAATCTTACACATATCAACTTTATAAGGAAATAAACGACCAATGAGTCGCCTAATTAGGGCAATGAGTCCCCAAACGAGCAACACCAATGCCACCAAATCGCCATGGTCCTTTGCTAATGATTGATCAGTGTGGTCACAATCAACACCCACACCCAAACTAATTCCACCCTAATCATCCAAAAATCTCATAACCACTTCAAATTCCTCCTCCTAATCAGATCCAAATCACAAACACACAAAAACAACACAAACCTCTCTCGCCACATCACATTCACATGAAACTAGACACATTTCAAGCAAGCAATTTACAATCAAGCTCGAAGGAAAGGAGAAAGAAGTTTCGGATACCTTCGATGTGGATCTCTTTCTGCATCTTCGAACTTCAATTATCGAGCAGAACCTGGGAGCGTGGCCTCGTGAATTGGAATGGACAATGCTTGAGATGAGTGAAAGATAGAAACCGGAAGCGCCGGCGGAGGGGAGAAGAAACGGTTCATTGCGGCGGCGACGGCGGCGGAGGAGAAGCGGTGGTGGTGGGGAAGATTGAGATGAGAGGCGGCGAGGGAGCGAGAATGAAAAAGCTAGTGGGATGGGAAAGGTGAAGGAAAAAGCCCTGGCAAAAGAGCTGTCACTGATGAGTGTGTGTATGTGGGTTTTGTGTTCGAGTGGAGATTTGGACTCCCTTGGGAAAGAAAAAGACCCCCACACGAAAGGAAAGTTACGAAACACTCTCCACCGGTGCCCTGCAACAATAATGGCCACTTCCTCCTGACTGGATCCTTTTGGTGTCGTTGTATTGTCTTGACGGGATTATTTGAATCGTTAAATTATTGTCGTCCTTATGATATATAAATCACTGTCGACAACTCTTTATTCTGTCTAAGAAAACAAACTGGTTTTGTCGCATGTAAAATGAACAATTGGTCATAATGCATTTGTGACAGACCAAAAGAAACTGTCCCTGATTAAAGCACATCCACCAGGCACTACAACACCTGTCATGGCATTGTAGCGCCAACCTACAGTGAACCAAGAACCTGAAGATCTGGTTAACACGTTATGGCGACGGTTTACTACTAGTGGCAATCACAATGAGTTCCGGCCACGCCTCGACTGGTTGGGCCGATAAGCTATAGTGCCCTGGGGGATGGATGTCTACGAGAGAGTCCTCGACCGGTGGTTGTAGTTCTAGCGCGTAGGCTTCATCTAACCTGTAAAAATGTAATCCTTCTCATATGATATAGCGAGTATCATTTTAATCAGTTCCATGAACCAGTCATAGTACGTAACTTACAATTACAATAAAATTCAACGTATCAGAATTATTGGTTCCAAAATAGATCAACTCAAATAATTAGCATTCAGAATTAGCATGGTTAAACGAACTAGAGTTCCGTCGCTCCTACAGCGAAGATCTACACAAAAAGCAAACCCTAACTTCATCCTACAATTAGATCGTCAAAGAATTTGATAAGCATACATCAGTCACCAAGCACATTGCCATAATCGGATATCAGCCAAGAATGTAGTCAACACCTTTATACCAAGGCTCAGAAATTATGCTTCAAAAACAGGCTCTCCTGCGGCGAAGCTGGTCCGATTTCTTCCTCCAAGCTTCTCAGGCCTTCCGCGACCTTGCTTCCGCTCTCGACACCGTTCCTGCCTTCAGGGTTCTTGGGTTCGACATCCGCATCGGAGACCGATGACTTTCTCCTCTGAGACGAGGTCACGCTAGGGAATGTTATCCAGGACGGGGCTCTGAACTCGAACCTTTGATCCTCGACATCAGTTTCTGATCGGTTTGAGGATCTCCGGGACGATTTCTTGTGCATCCTGGAGCTTCCCAAGATGACCTCTGTAGGCAGGATTGGTTGCTCGCTGCAGGGACTACCCATTAGTAACGCGAGAGCACGCTCCAAGGCAGTGGTCACCTTGTCCATTGTTGGCCTGTCTTTGCCTCTCATTCTCACACACTTGCAAGCCACATTTGCAATCCTTTTCAGTGCTTCAATCTCAGGAGGAGGTTTTAAAACGGGGTCAAGGATGGCGTTTATGTCTCCGGCTTTGATTAAGGGCACCGCCCATTCCACTATGTTTCCGTCCTCGTACTGCATATCTATTGCTTTCCTGCCACTCAGGATTTCAAGAAGCAGGACACCGAAGCTGTAGACATCAGATTTTGTTGTTAGGTAGTGGAGTCGGTAGTATTCGGGGTCAAGGTATCCAAGAGTTCCGGCTGGGAGTTCAGCTAAAGGGGAACTGCTGTTGGCAGGGCCCAGGAGGGAGAGCCCGAAATCGGCCACTCGGGCATTATGCTCTTCGTCGATGAGAATGTTGGAGGACTTTATGTCACGGTGTATCACGGGCGGACACGCATAGCCGTGCAAGTACTCGATCCCACGAGCTGCCTGAACGGCAATGGTGACCCTCTTAATCCAATCCAGTTGCTCTTTCAGGACCTTGTTCTTGCCATGGAGGTGTTGGTGCAATGATCCATGCGCCATGTATTCATAAACCAGAAGCCTCTTCCCACCTTCTTCACAATAGCCGAGCAGGTTGAGGAGATGGGCATGGTTTAATCGCGAGAGTAGATCAAGTTCAGTGCGGAACTCTTTCGAACTCTTCTTCATGTCTAAAGACATTATGGCTCTTTTGACAGCGACTACAGTTCCATCCTTTAGGACCCCTTTGAACACACATGAAAAGCTTCCTTTGCCAACTACCGACTCTTCTTTGAACCCTCCTGTTGCTCTCTCAAGCTCTTCATACGTAAACATTTGAGCCCTCCTCACCTTGAGCTCTTCCAACTCAGGCCGAACCTTCGGAGAAGTAACATTCAAGCCGTTTTTCTGGCAGTCCAATGCCGGCATCTTCCAACACTGACAATTCCGGAGCCTATATTTCACATACAAGATTGCAATCAAGGTTGCAGAACAGACCAAGAAAGCTGCAAAAACAGCTTCTGCAACTATCATCGGAAGTTGAACTGCCCAAAATCCAGAAATCTTCTTCCCATGTGAAACATTTGAAGCAAAAACCAAAGAACAGTTAGATGAGCATTCGGTCGATGGGCAATTCGAACAGTTAGAAACACATCGTCCATCATTATCAGGACCAACGCATTGAGTCTCATCTTGGGAACAGGGATTTTGACAGGGCACACAAATATGGGATCTAGGGTCGTGGCAGGATTGACTTAGTTCGTAGAAACCAGACTGGCAAGGGGCATGCTGGCATGTCCCGGGAGAGACGGCGAGAGGCAGAGACTTGGGGAATCCCAGGCCCCAACACAATGGTTGTAGGGACTTATCAGCCAGTATTCCGCAGCTAAAATAGTCTCCTGCAGCAATTCCATAAAACTTTCGACCAACAGGGGGCGGTGTGCTTTGCTCCATCCAAACACCCCAACAAGTGAGTCCACGGTCATAGCTCTTGATACCACATGCATGGAACTTCCCTCCAACGACAGTTAGCATTGGATCCCCAGGTGGTGAATCCACATTGCCGTTGCCTGTATACCCACTAGTAAGCTCCTCCTCGGTGTTCAAGCTCCCCCAGCAAAAGACCTTGGCATCAACCCCTTCAACAATCCCACAAGCATGATACCCACCAGCTCCAATCAGCTGGAACCTCAAATCCGTAGGTATCAGGCTGATGACATTGCTGCTAGTCTCATCTCCCCAACAAAATGTGGTCCTGTTTTCAGCAAACAATCCACAGTTAAACTCCGACCCCGCTGATATACTCTTGATCTGACCATCAAACACATGCTTGGCAGTCATGTTGTATCCCCAACAATCAACCAATGAAGTGTTCCTCAATCTACCCATCAAGGGTTTCCTCAAAGCACACAGATGGTTATCGCCCGCGCTGATCTCCAAGTACTGAGCACCTTCAGTCATCGGCTGAGGCACACCCATTGATATGAAAGCACTGCTTCCCCAACAATAAGGCAGGCTAGACTCTATTAGAAGCCCGCAGACGAAGCTGTTGCCGCCTGTTAGACCTAAGAAGGGGAAATGTGCAGGAGTTTCATACAGAATGGCTGGGTTTTGGCCATAACAGGTCACTAGATGAGACCCATCTGATTTCAATCCACAGAACACAGGTCCTCTTTCGCCATATGAAATCGCGATCGACGACATTGATCCAAGACCTGATACAGGTTCCCACAAGAAACTCAAAGCAATGACCGTGAAAACCAGTACCTTGGACACAAATTTAGACTCCCAATTGCAAACCCTCAAACCCCATGTCAGCATAATTGTACTGAATTGAGTTCCCATTATAGAAAACCCAAAATCAAGCTCAAATGAACTGGTTTTTGCATCCCAAAACCACACCAGCTCTGAGCATCCACAAACCCTAATGCAAATCAAAGTGGAACTTAATGTACATTCTAGCCCTAATCAGGAAACAAAAACGCCTACTACCACCAAGTACCCGAATTTTTCAAACCCCATTATTCTCCATCTTGCTTTAGCAGCAAATCGCTTACCTGCTAGCTGAAACTCCATTGTTCAACACCAACCCAGATGGGCAAAACCAAAAAGGTACACAACAACATCAAAGATTCATGCTCAAACAAGTTCAAGATTCAACCTTTAAGCAATTTCACCGTTGTACGGCACCATTTAGAGCAAAACAAAGACTACCCGTTAACCTGAAACCACAGTGGGTTTCAATCATGGAGATGGATAACGCAGATTTTGCAGCATATCAAATTAAAAAAGAGATTCAAAATGGATGAAAAGGGGAACAATACAATGAGAGATTGAGAGAAAAGGAGAATGGGATTGAATATTATTAGGGGGAAGTAAATGCCATGGGAGGAATGGGAAGGCAAAGTTGCAAGCTTGGTACAGAAACGGGCGAGTGTAGGTGAAGGTATTAAATGGGGAGTGAGATGAGCTGAGATGAAATGAGGAGTAAATGAATGCAAGGAAAAAAATATTGATGATATTGGAATTGGAAATTGCTTTGCATGGATTGTGGATTCCATGCCAGGCCAGATCAGGCCAAGGCTAGTGACCACTGTTGCCAGTGCTTCATATTTGAACTGGTGGAGGTGAATGTGCTTTACAAAATCAGAAGAAAGTCAGGGATGGTATCGGTCGATTTTCACCACCCGTGTCATATTTAAATTATTCATATTTTTGTTTAAATTTAGTCTAATTTTTGTATGAAATGACTAAGTAAAAACTCGTAAGAGAAATGGAAACTCGGAACAAGGTTTGAGAGAAAAACATTCTTTGTATTACTTTCGGGTTTTGTGGGATTATATTTTGTGGAGAATTGGATGGTTTGACAAATGAATCAAACATCCCCTTGTATATACTTCAGGGAATAATCTAGAAATTTACTTTATCTAGATTTTTCTAGAATATTCTACCAATATCCCTACCTATTTACAAGGTTATGGAGTTCTCCCGAATTCTCCAAAATCTTCCGCGTTCTTAGAGAAATCTGTAGAATTTGAACATTTGATGATGAGCTTTTTCTCATGAGCCTCATCATCCTGTCATGGGTTTTCACTTTAGGCCTCATTCCAAATTTTGACCCGTGACATACCAAGGCCCAAAGGGAAGACTTAGATTAATGAAGAATCTGAGGGTGAGTTTGTCTATATAAATGTTACATGGATTATAATCTCTAACTTTGATCAAATGATTCTACTATGTGTTTTATCGTACGATAAACAAATCTATATAGGTTATGACAATAAATTGTTGATAGCATCTGCCTTATTCAAACCAAGAAGAGAAGTCCTTATATATCTGATTATATCGTATTTTTTCCATCCAAATAAATTGAAATAAATTGATTATATATGATTATTAAGAAATTATGTTAAATTTGATGTAAATGACTTATTTGTCATTTGAATGTGTGAGTAGTAAAGGAGGAGAAAAAGAAATGATAATGAGATATAATAAAATAATATAAATTGAAATAATAAGAATAATTAAATAAAGTTAACTCAAAAATTTCTTATGGTTAGATTTCATTTTTTTCGAAACGGATAAATTAGAAAATTATTTTATTTTTTTGAACGAAAAGAATAAAATTTATTATTATTATTTAATTGTTGAATGAACATAATTAAACATATAATGAAACCATTAGCTTGGGACACTTACAAGTGTATGATGGTAGCTTAAAGTTTTTTTTTTTCTATTGAAGTTTGTTATTAGATAATCAAAATGACTAAAACGCTGCATTATTCTATTTTATCGAATTTCTTATTATCATCATCAAAAAACAGGTTTGGTCTTTGACGGTTCTGTTCTTCAAAAATTCTCCAAGGTGTACTTCCGATTCCCCTTAAATCGAAGTCTTGAATTTCCCAACACTGCATGTAGAAATCCCATCGAATTTTGACTGGAAAAATTGGGAGTATTGCACTTTGTTCCGGGCCTAAAATCGGTGCTTGAATGAATTGCATTGAGTGTGGGATCGATTGTCTTGGTTTCTTTGTGGGTTTATCGGATGCCCTTTTCTCAGCGACGTAAATTATCTGAATCTTATGATGAACATGCGACTTCGTGGATGTCTTTATTAGAAGGTTGCTTGATGCTGGTTTTCGACTGACATAGTTGAATTGGTTCGATTTTGTATGGTTGCGTGATAATGAAAGTTCAACGTGCTTAATTTGTTGGTATTCTTAGTTCAGATCATCTCGTTTCTTTGGAGAACCCATGTTGAACGCAGCTCTTTTGGGAATAGATTTGTCTCCGTGCAAAAACATATGTTTAATACTCTTGTTGGAAAACTTTAATTTATGGTGAATAGTGAATGCTTTAGTTCCGCGTGAAAGTAGTTTTCCATGTTCTACACTCCCGAGTTACGAAGCTTAGTCCTATCCTATCACATCGTACACCACTTAAGTGGCCTCTTGAGGCGCTTTTTTTTTTTTGGGTCAAACTGATAGTGCTTCATTGATCTAGGAGCAAGTTCTAATGAGATTTTGCACCGCTTTGCATAGAAATTGTGTCCGTCATTTACCTTAGAACTTTGAAAGAGTGCTTAATGCTGAAGTATTGTTTACAGTTTGACGATTGATCTTGAGAAAAGTTCGTATTCATAAAAAAAAAATGGAGGGTAACAACATAAACAGTGTGTTTTACTCGGAGACCTTCCATCCAATGAAGCTGGAAGTATAGATGGGACTGAGATTCTCCACCATGACAATGCTGTTTACAGAGCTCTCCTTTGCTCCTCTGTACTTTTTCTTTTTCTAGATTCTTTTCTGCCTTTCTTCTTCCTTTGTTATCATGACAAAAGTTGTCCTGCAGAAATAATCTCACTGCACTACGGAGTTGTATATCTAGAGTGGTAGGGTGTACGCCTTTTTATTGTCCAAGGTAGACTCTGAATTACAACAGACATGTTAAAGTGAATTCTTATTTGTATACCAATGAAAATCCACACGTATTGATTCCACACAGCATAGCATGCGTTAATGGCCGAGGTGGGATGTCAGTATCAGCAAGTCTCAGCCAAATCGCCAGCATCAGAATCTCCAGACTTCGAATGCAACCAGTAACGTCTTATCGTAACATATCTTAGTGATTTTCATTATTGCCGATTTTAATATAGAACTGAAGCAGTCTAGCGCCACAACTCCAGGAAAGGGCTGTGGCGATACTATAGTACCATTGTTTTCCTGCATGCACCTTCAAAATGAAGAGAAAAAAAGAAGAAGAATGATACGTGAATCAATCTACAACCTTTGGTAATCAAATTTCTTATGCAAGCAGCAATGTGATAGGTAAAAAGAATGCTTACCATCATCTGAGATTTCCACAAAACCATGTGCAAATTTCCGGGGATTTTCTGCGTGTCTACATAAATAGCAGGTCATACAGCTGCAGCTGCGTCCTCCCGGCACAGTCGCAGCACTAGATATGGGGCACTGGCACCAACACAAAGCACTTACAATGAGCTTTATCTGGTGCCAACTGCGTCAGCACATTATTGCAGATATTCAGTTCACTTAGCAATGGCATGTAACGAGGACCTGCATGTAACCTTAATCTGCCACAAACCAAAAAAGGAGAAAAACACATAAGTTGCAACCCCAGATGGAACTTCATCATAAATCACTAGAGACGGAGCACACTTCATTGACAAAACCTAAAAAGCAAACCAAAAGAGCATAAATGGCCTAGTCCCATACCTGAGTTCTTGCGTAGTTAAGCTAAGTCGAGTACGCAACAAGTAGGCAAGCACTTGATTCAACTTCGAATTCAATTGATCACTCGTTCCGCATACTCATTGATCCCTAATGCAGCCCTTCAATAAGCAGCATCACAGAGTAGTGTCCTGGATGACTCCAATTCTTACCCAAAGAACAAACTGCTCTTTTACCCACGTATCTGATCAGAGACTTAGAGCACCTTTTCATGCAGTCTCCATGCGTATCGACCACAAAATTTGGTCTCACGTCCTATTCAATTGCAGAAGGAGGAACGAGCATTTTATCAAGAGACAGAAAATGAAACTTGAATGGCCATGGCCATGGTCTCACAGACCTTGGAACACTTCTATAACATGTTGACCCCAACTCACTTCAAACTTTGACGACTCACTTCCTTCAGCAGTCTTCAAACTACTTCACATTCATATGATTAACCTAACAAGACAAAGAACTGAAAAAAGGTGAACTACAGCTTCAGAAAGTACTAGTAAATGGCGTGAAAAGCTTTAACACGACACGAGAAAAAGAGGGGAACAAACCATGTAGCATATACTATGTGATAGTTGAAGGGCATCATCCCACTGGCCGAGTTTCGTAAGTCCAAGGATAAGATGAAAAAATACATCCAACTCACATGTACTTTAAGTTATCTGCAAATATATCAAAACCTTCCTCCGCCTTGGATGCAAGGCAAAGGCTCTTGATCAACAAAGAACATGTACTGCCCACGACACATTTCTGGGATGAGGATGCAATCTCTTTATACAGTTGCAAAGCTGTTTCTAGTCTACCAGCTTTGGTTAGGCTATCTATCAAAATGCTGTAAGCTGGAGCAAGCGGCACACTATCTTTCTCTCCAATAGCATCTAGAAGTCCATTAGAGATTAAAAACTCCCTGATGAACCCTTCAATGACCTTTTGATAGCTTGCTGCATGTAAAGGCCAATACATCTGTTTCATCTCTTCTAATATGCTGTACGCATCATCCAACAAGCCAGCTGAGCAACAATGATTTATGAAAACTCTATACGTAATGTAATTTGGAACACAACCATTTTCCCCCATCTCCTTGAAGAGCTCGAGGCATCTGTCAACTTTGCCAGCTTTCCCAAAACCGTCAATTAGTGCTGTATATGAAACGACATTAGGACGACAACCCTTCTCATCCATCAATAGCAGAAGCTTATAAGCCTCCTCTGTCTTCTGAACTTTGCAAAGGCCATCAATCATCTCCGTGTAGATAACAACATTAGGAGCACAAGAACTTTCCAGCATCTTAGATACGAATTTCAAGGCAAGGTCAAGCCGCTTATCTTTGAACATTCTGTCAATCAATGAGCCATAAGTATGTTCACCAGGACTATAACCACGACCAGACATCTTAGTAAACACCTCTTGTGCTTCGTCTAACTTCCCTTCCTTGCAAAAACCATCGATAAGGGCATCATAAACAATGCGGTTAGGCTCACATCCATTTGTTAACATTGCATCTAGTAAGTCCCTAGCCTCACTCACCTTTTGCGACTTGCATAAACCATCAATTAGTGCTCCATACGTAAAAACATTTGGCTCATTGGTGCCACTTATTTTGCCCGAAATACTCATCGACATGGGGTACACTCACTTTCCCCATCATTCTTTCATATATCTGACATGCTTTGTCTATATTGCCTCCTTTGCAATGACCATCTATCAAAGCTGTATATGTTACAATATTTGGTATACAGTTCTGTGACAACATCCTCTCAAAGAGCTTGTCAGCATCGCCTAGCTTCCTAGCTTTAAGATGAGCATGGATTAGGGAAGTATAAGTCACGACGTTGGGAGAACAACCTCCCTCTATCATTTCAGTGAACCACTTCTGTGCCTGCTCAATCAGACCGGCCTTACAAAAAGCATCGATCAAGATACTATAGATATATACATCAGGAAAAACTCTATTCTTTCTCATTTCTTCAAACAAAAGAAAAGCCTTCTCGATCCTGGAACTGTTACAAAGGATCTCAATTACATTGGAATATGTCGTTGCATCAGGAACAAATCCCTTGCTCGTCATTTCCTGAATAACTTTATATGCTTTCTCAAACTTTTCGGCTCCACACAAGCACCTTGCAAAGTTGCTGATATTTATCTTGTTTAGTAATATGCGTGCATCAAGCATTTCTCCATAGACTTTCTCGGCCAACTCAAACTCATCACTAGTAGGCAACTCCTTGCGACCACAGATACCACCTATCATTATATTGTACACCACATAACCCAGTCTCCGACCATAACCCTCCATTTTCTTGAGAAACTTATATGCATAGGAGAATTCTCCTGTTTTACAAAATCCTTGAACAATGGAACTAAACATATGTCTATCAGGGTAACACCCTTCAGCCATCATCATACCCAAAATCCTCTTGCACATTCCAAGTCGCCCCTTCCTCAAGCACTCCCGAACTAGAACCTGATAAGTATCTACATTAGGGATACAAGAAACACGCCTCATCCTACCCAAAAACTCCATAGCTTCATCAAAAAGCGAAGCTTCACTCAATCCCATTATCATCTTCATCCAAAGCTCCGCATTCACATCAACCTCTTCCTTCTCAAGCAACTCCAACGCGTCCCTCCACTCCCCGGACTTACAAAGCCAATACACAAAGCAACCCAACACACCCTCATCCATCCTAACCTCATTCCCAACCATCTCATCATACACCAACCTCGCGGGATCAACCTGATCAGCCTCAAGAAACACCCTAACAAGCACATTATACATCGCCCTAGACGCCATATACCCGAAATCCTTCAACCTACCCAACTCCTCCAGCGCCAAACCCCATTTCCCATTCCTACAACACTTCCTCACCAACACATTCATCAACTCCCCTAACACCTCATCTCCTTCATCCCCTTCCCTTAACTCCCTCAAAACCCCCTCGGGCACTCTCCGATCCCCTCCACCCACCATCTCAA
Source organism: Drosera capensis (assembly GCA_001925005.1). Classification (NCBI taxonomy): domain Eukaryota; kingdom Viridiplantae; phylum Streptophyta; class Magnoliopsida; order Caryophyllales; family Droseraceae; genus Drosera; species Drosera capensis. The sequence goes on from LIEC01012291.1 coordinate 16,050, forward strand.
TCACGGCATGGTACGCCGCAGCACCATGAGTATACCCCACTTGCCTCCCTGCCCAGATAAAAAATTTCACACCCAATTCCCTATTTTTAACAATCTTCAACACATTTGAGACCAAACCCACATCGAGTTTTTCTCTATAGTTCCTCAAAACCCTTTGGGTTTCTTCCCATTGGATGTTGTTTGGTGTTGAATCGATTGCTTTTGCGATTGAGATTGCGTCGGATGAGAAATTGGAGGGTTTTGGGGTGGTAGGGTTTTGAAGAAAGGTGAGATCTTGAGGGGTTAGAGGGGGGATTGAAGAGAAGGGTTTATGGGATTTGGGTTGGAATGGTGAGGTTAAGGGTTTGGTGGTGGTGGTGGTGATGATTTGCTTGAAGAATCTGTTCATTGCTTTGAGGGGAGAAAATGGTGAAGAAAAACCATTTTGAGTAGGGAGCAGATTTATACAGAAGAGGATTTTTTGAATAGTTATATCATGCTGTGGTTTATTTGTTGTGAGTTTATCTAAGAAAATCAACTGAAGTGGATTGATACGGTTAGATTACGGTTTGAGAAAGTAAAATCTTACTCCCTCCCTCCAAAAAAAATATTAAAACATTTGAATTTCGTATATATATTGATATAAAATTAGATATATGTATAATATTATTCAAGTGTTTTTTTTTATTAATTTAACGTGAAATATAAGTTACATATTTTAATAATATTAGTCTTAATTTGATATGAAATTAAGATTTATATTCATATATATATAATAATATATTATAATTAGATTTTGTTTGTTTCAGAAAGTTTTGATGTGAAGGTCAAGTTTCGATGTGCATCTCTAGAGTTTGAGGTGGATTTTTTTGGGATTGATTTGTGATGCCTATATTTCGTTGCACATCACTTAAACGACAAACGTCGTTAGCCAAGGATCCGAGGTGTCGACCTCGGGCACCCATTCCGACATTCAAATCAATATAAGAAAGAAAAAAGTTTGTGGGAAATAATACAAGATAATTATGATGGCAGAATTCAATGATACCCAATTTTTGGGGGATCATCACATCCCACATGTTAAACGATTCAGTCTAACTCTTCCAAATGTGAAGAGGTTAGGGATCAAAATCTGTTGAGTGTCGAGCTATTTTGTGGTGATAAGCCCACATACGGAAAGCATATTTTATGAGAAGTGTATCCTTATCTTTTATAGGGGGTTTCACTTCTAAGGTGGGGTTCCCTTCCTATTTGTAGCTTAATTTTTTTGGGCTTTGTTGATCTGGTCAAAGATGGATCAAATAGAAGATCAAGTCCCTTTTTTCAGGATAATTTTGTCTCTATATCGTCAGATTTGAAAACTATTAGTTGTGCAGACGATAAAATTTGAGAGTTAACCTAAAATGTGATAGGATTTAAAAAACTTTGTTGAAAAATATATATTGTATGAGATATATTAAGATTTTTTAAACTTTATACGATATTTATTTTATTTTAAAAAATAATACTATTTTACTCGATTAGGAATAAATACGATTGGTGTTACACCTTGCAAAACTAAATACTCCATCCTTTTCAAAAAAATTACAACCGATTGATCTGACATTATACTTTATGTGTGTTGATTTTTATTATAAATATCAATTTATCCTTTTGAATTTTGTGAGTGAGGGAAGTCAAAAAAGGGAGATAAGGAGAAAAAATAGTGCGATGAGTTTGATGTGATATAAAGGAAAAATAAGGGTGTTTTTGATATTTTTGTAAAAGAAAATTTTTCAAATGTGATAATGTTATAATTTATTTGGGACATTCAAAGTAAATGTTGTATTTTTTTTGAGACAAATGGAATAAATAAATTTGAAATATCCAATAAAATTATAATCCCTCACGCTTTTGCTTATTAGGAGATTAGGACCTGTTTTGGTATCGATTATGTTTTTGTTTCACTAACTGATGAAACAAAATTGATTATTTTCGATTTTTGTTTTTGAAATGAATGAAATGAAAACAGAAAAAAAAATTTAAAAAAATGATTTTCAATTTCTATTTCGTATTTCATTAGATTACAGTTTTCAAATTTTATTTTACAATAAATCATTATATTTTGTGAAGTGATTTCAATTTTTCTTATTGATTTTTTATTTTTGTTACGGATTTTGGTTTCATAATTTTGAATAATAACAATAACAAACAACAGCTTAATATATGACAAACATGATATTGACCAAAATATTTTATGCGTAAAATAAACCAATCCTTTTGGGGGGAAAAAATTTGTCCTAAAAGCTCAAGAAGTTGATAGTTAACTCAACATTAATCTCGATAATATTATTGTTGATTCAAGTTATTGATCATTGTTAAATAAGATCTCATCGAGAAATCAACCCAATTACAATTAATATTTATCTAAATATATTTATTATCAATTAATTTTATTTTTTTTCTTATTTATCATTTGATCACACAATTTTTCATCAATTATCAATTAATCATTTTTAAAAAAAATTAAACACTCTTTCCTCTTTTTATCTCTCCCCGCTCATATCAATATACCAAGCCCTAATTTTTTCACCCTTGCCAAATCTCTCTCTACGTCGCCGCCCCCTTCTCCACACCACCCGCTCGCCCCACTTCCTCTCCAATTCTCACCGCTGCCACATTTTCTTTCCTCGACTCCCTCCTGGCCTACTTCTTCCTCTCTGATTCCCTTTCCTCCCGTGCCTTGGGTTCCTGTTCGCTCCCACTCTCCCCTTTCCATTTCCTCGACGCCTTCGACGACGTTGTTGTAGAGTGTTGGACGGCAACCTTTGACGACGTTGTTGTAGGTGCATGACGGGTGAAACGAGATCAAATCGTGAACGAGGAGGCATGAAGCGAGATCAGATTTGTGTGAAGCGTGCCTTGCTGTTCGTGATTGCGTGAGGAAAAAGGTAAGGGGAGAGCACTGTCCGCTCGGGCCCTGACAGTACGAAGGTTGTGCGACGAAGGTTATGCAATGAAGATCAATCGGCGTTGATTGTTTTGTTTTTGGTTTTGAATCGGGGAGCACCGTCGTCGACTCAGACGATGACGTAGTGCTGTCCACTCCACATCGCATTTTCTATTCCGGTGACGCACTCTGACGATTACGTATTGTGCACTCCAACGATTGAGGAGGGACTTACTGTCGGTTGTTTATAAATATTATAATAAATAAAAGTAATATTATATTGATTAAAATATATTATAATACATATTTATGTTATTTTAAGTATTTTAAATTATTGATGGTCTTATGTTTTAATCATAAAAATTTTATGGAAGAGAATTTTTAAAAATTATTTATAATTAATATGTTTAATTCATGATCAAAGGTTTAGCATTAATTAAATAAAAAAATTTAATTTAAATTATACTAATTACATGATTGTTCTTTAAAAATTTTAAAATTATGTAAATATCTTGTCAAAATGTCGATTGTTAAATTTTATGTAATTATATATATATATTAGATCTGATTGAGGATTTTATATTTTCTTTTATTAATTATAAGGATAAAGTTAGATTTTTAGATTTTAGATGATTGATTGATAATTAAAAAAATTAAAATATAATCAAATGATAAATAATATAAAAAAAATGATGAAATAATAATTCTCCTTATCCAAATAAATGTTATGAGAAGAAAATCAAATTTATGCAACATAAACATACAGTTATGTTTTTTAAGGAACGTTAGATGATCCCGTTCACCTTTTGTAAACTCCCAAGCAAAATAGTTTCAAGAAAAACGTAACACCTCCACTCGCTAGTTCTTAATCATCTTCCATGTCAAAGCCCTACGCCATCTCCTTTCATCGGCGCTCCCAATCAGATTCCGGCAACACTTCGCCTGATCTAATTCGGCATCCTCGTCGGCAACCTCCTCCGCCGGTACATCTCCATCGCCTGTGTGAATCAATCGTATTGTTGATTCGATAGAATGCTGAAGAAATTACTTAGAATGCCGAAGAAATTAATCTGCGGTTCACATGATTAGGGTTCTTCTATGGCAATTGTTTCATGGTTCTCATTTTAGTTTCAATGTTTTAGTTTTTGTTGTGGGTATCTATTTATATGAGTTGAGTGCTTGTTGTCTTGTCTCATGCATTTTTTTGGTTGAAAGTTAATAGAATTTGGGCATTTAGCTGTACCGTTTGTGGGTAGCAGTCGAAGTTCAAGTACTGGTTTCAATGAGAATACTTGTTTCATTTTGGAGATGATTATAGCTTGGAGCTGGAATTTAATGTGTTGATTGAGACAATGTTGTCCAAGTTGGCATGAGTTGTTAACGAACATGTTATTGTCCCTTCGAAATATATCTCTGTGGTTTTATGTTCGGAAGAAATTATGGCCTTCATAGCAGATATGTTTAAAAGATATTTTGAAGCTCGATATTGGATAGAGGGGAAGATGAAGAATGTTGATGGATGTGAATTGGATGGTTTGCTTATTTCTTTACAGTGATCATTGAACATATTAGGACACTAGTGTAAGGAAGAGATGGAGGATGAAGTCACCAAGAAGTCTGTCATCCTGTACCCTGTCTACATTAGTTCGAAGAAGACGATCCCAGAGGGCCGTCGCATCAGCATAGAGAAATCCTGTGAGAATCCTACTTGTATTGAGATAGCTGATTGCTGCAAGTATCTGAAACTTCCATGCAAAATTGAGGTAGATTTCTTTCCTTCTTTTTTGGAAGAACTTTTTTTTTATCTTTGATGGATTTGGTATAGACACTATGGTGATCAAGGCGATTGATTTGTGGTTCGGGTTTTGTATTGAAGGACAAGGTGTATCCTAGGGACTTTCTGCAAGTAGGAAGAGTTAGGGTTGCGCTGAAAAGGGAAGATGGGATTTTCACTAACCCTGATATTTCTTCTAGTAAGGAACTTCCTTTCTCATTGGGTTTCTTTCTTTCCTGCTTTCTCAAGTTGTTTTTAATGTTTGGTTGGATTTCTGAAGTTGCTTTTAACAAGTTTTATGCTTCATGCTTCTGTTTACTAAACAATTATTGTCTGGTTTCACTGTGCAATGTCCAGGCAATAAGCATACCTGCAGATCATCGGATAAACACCACGTGGTTAAACTCCTTTACGTTTTTTTTTCTTTATAACAAGTACTGGACTACTAGGCTAAAACATGCAATTGTAATATGTTCCTAGGAGGGATGTAGTTCGAAATAGCTTGTTGGATCTGCTATTAGAATTGTGGAATAAACCGTTAAACTGATAGCAGAAGATGAAACTATTTCGGTATGTAGAAATCTCTTTGAGATGATCACGAAGTAGTGATAAATTTTGGGTTGCAATGTGCTAGATGAGATTTAAATCTTGCAATTTGTGTTAGACCCAGAGTGAGTAGTCATGGGATATTGGAAAAGAAGGTTGTCATGGGAGTTTGGAAAGAAGGTTGTCATTGGATGCATGGTGTTCAGTACAAATTTGAGTGTGTAGACCCGATAGAGTTTATGGTTGCTGATGTTGCATATGTAGACCAGTAAGGCATCGACTTATTGGATAGTTATGGGTCAAAAGCTATATGGCAAAACTTCAACTACCTGTAAATTGCGTGTTTTGGCTGTTCTGGTTTTTGGAATAAATCTACAACATTAACTTTGTGAGTTGAGGCACAATTATTTGAGTCTTTTGACTTGATAGAGTTGGAATGACCGTATTCACTGCCTGTTGCTATGAAGCTATGAAAGCAGATCTTCTGTAATTTTCATTGAACCTCATGGTTTACAAAAATTGCCTTGATCTCAAATTGAAAATCATATTTTAATATTGATTTGTCTCCTCATTTAATCATGTGATCATATGATGTAGGGAAACAGTTGATGTTACGAGTGGCTGCGATGGTTCCTCGACATCCAGGTAGAGCCAAGAAGCAGCAGGAGGCTGCAACATCCAGTAATGCCCCTGCAAAATCTGGCATGGGTGGCAAGAAGACGAGATAGGCAATCTTCGGGCTGGACGTGTTGCCTGTTAACCCGTCCTAGGTTTGTTGAGTACTTGATGTTGTGCTGCATTAAACACCAGGCTACTGGCCGGTTGTGGTTTTTATAAGGTTGATTAGATAGGAATAGATGATTTTGTGTTAATGAACCGCATGACATGTGCCGTTTGAGTTACACCTGATAAAGGCTTTGATCATTTGTATGCTCCATAATTCTCGAATATAGGTTAAACTAACACTTTCTCCATTATCGTAGCCTTGACATGGTTGTGCAAAACTTCTTTTCGGTCGACAACACATGGGTTTAGTAATCTTTCTGATTGTGAGTTTAATGGTGTTGTAAATTTTGAGTTGTAAAGCAATCAACATGTGCTTGTCAGCAGAAAATCACTTATTACAAGTAAAACAACTTTACCGAAATCTGATCTCGGACCAATTATATCAAGTAAACAACTTCAAATGCAATTTGCAAGAAACATATGATGGACGATAGCCATTATGACCGTAGCGATTTTTTTCCCCTGAAATTACATCCAAAAGCCCCTGTTAACATTTTGCTCAGACTCTAATGAGCTAGAGATGATATGTTAAAACTCAGAACTTCTAGACAAAATAAAAATAAAAATAAAAATCAGTCATCATGTTTGTTAGATTCCACTTCCTGATTAAACAGAAAAAATAAAGGAACGAAACACTGGAGGAATGTCCATGTCTTTTCTCTTCAGAACTCGCTCTTCTCTTCTGCCCCCTTGTCTTCTGTTGATAAATCATCCTGCAAGAGCAAAACGAACCAGACCTGAATACGAAGTGCTTCAATAAAACCAAGAAGAATTGAGATATTGCAAAAGATTTCCAGAACTTGAGTCATAGGATCAGGCTAACTTTCATTGTCTTGAGTCGTAAAATCTAATCATACTGAGAAACCAATTGTTGTATTCATTGAAGATGCAGCTCAAATTTGTCGCGAGTTCATGGCACATTTGGGATATGATAAGTAGCTGCTGTGAAAGCATACCTTAGTACAGACATAAATGTAGTGAACATTGGGATTCCTTCCAAGAGCTGCCTCGACTGAGCTTCCATCCTCATTCAATGGAACTGGCTTGTTCAGCACCCAATTTGATTGCTCAGAGCAACCAGATGAAACAACTTTCTCTGCATGTACAAGAGAATCACAATCAATCAGCTTCGTGCCTTTTGAATGTCAATCATCAGAATTCAAGAAATTGGCGGGAGTTAATCTGGCTGAATTGTGACACAACATTTGATGAGTCAGAGCTCATTCTAAACACAGTTTGAGAGGTTCAATGGGTTAGAGAACTAAATTTCGTTATCGAGTTCAAGCCCAGTAGAACTGTGAAAAACCAAGGCAACCTTAAAAGGAAAGCCACATAAGCTACGCAAATAACGGACACCAGTACCAAAAAATGAAGACAAAAGAAAGAAAAGGGGATGACGGAAACAACAATTTCAGAGATATGGGTACAAATTTGTATATGCATTTTTTTTTGTCAGAAACCGCAAATTACTATTGTTACAGAAAAGATACTACTCCTATGATAAAGTTGAAAAACAATTAAACCCTTCACTTTCAGCAATGAGGTTCATATCAAGAAACAAAAGTACCTCAGAACCCAAAAGGAAAACCTGAATGGCGCCCAATAGCCTGCAATCCAGGCAAGCAACAAAAGCGGTAACCAACTTACCTCTAGATGTATGTAGGTTGCATAGATGCTCTTTTCTAGTACAGATATAAAATTCACTGCTTGTTGAACATGCACATAACATGAAGAAAGCTACAAGGCTCTGCTGACCTATCACATGGAGCTTTATAGACCATGAGCCTGAATCTCGCAATAAACGTAGTCGAAATGATGGAGAACCATATGTAATCTGTTACATTTATGAGAAGGGTCAGAGTAAAACAAGTGAACTAAAGAGCTCAGTGACAAAACTGTGAAGAATTATGCAGCATATAGCTGCTGATACGGTATAACGACAACGAAATGATAATAGATAGTTTTACCAGAATATAGACTCCCTTGTCTTTCAGGACCCTATAGTTTGCCATTAACTGCTTCAGAACATGATTGACAAATCAAGATATCAAAGGCAACAGTATACAGACATGAAAAGAGAGGCAGTCCCCAAACTCACGTACCGTTGTACTTCTTCAAGCATCATGGTTGCATTTTTCATTGAGTTGCTTCCACACTGCTCGTGAAAGAACTTGCATAAGTAAGTGGCTTCCAGCAAATATAGGTCTAATGTGGTAGACTTCACTCACCAATATAGAATCAAGAGTTCCTATACAGTTAAAAAAATCCACTACATCATTAACAAAAGTAATGTAGTGGCTCATACCGTTCATGAGAGGAAGCAAGTACCTTTGTCAATAGCAGCGTCAAATGAACCTGTCTGAAAGAAATTCATAAATCGGACATCCATTTGAATATCTGGGTTGTGGTTAAGAAAGAAATCTGTACGCCAATAATCACAAGCATATTCAGCCTGAATATTTTAGGGACCTGAACTGAATATTCCATAGAGAATAATAATTCAAACATAAGCTTAAAGGTCTGACAATTGAATTAACGATAAGCACTTCGAGACCTGAATATTCCTACCACATCAAACTGATCGAGGATTGAAGAACTTGGCTGTTTTCATGACAATAAGTCATTACCACAAAATTCCCTGCAGCAATATATTAGAGGATACAAGATAATTCGGGCCGGCTACAGTATTTCTTTTTCATGGCTTCAATCACCACAGATGAGATATCTATGTTCACAATATCCTGATATCCATCATCAAGCATGCCTTCACTGAATGCTGCAAGTATATACAACGCAATAATTATTACATGAAAACAGATTTAGAAAGGGCAAACACTTCCGTCCACATACATAGACCAAATAGCATAATTCCACATATCCCAAGCAACTGATTCAAAAGAGTGCCACATCCAAGCAGTGTGCCCTGTCTCATCCCATTCTATCCCCTTTAGGAAAACTACTCCGAATGCTCTCTCTCCAGCTACAGAGAATACCTAACAGGAATAACGAAACAGTTGCATAGCTCATATCTTTACAACTGATGACCGAATGGAAGGGGCAGCTAAGCACGACTAGAATCTATTACTCAAAGAGACATTAAAACTTGTGTTTGCCCTGTTCCCAGGACTCTACACTCTAATTACCAGACTTACTCTTCGATTCAATTTGACATTATGATTTGGATTTTATGATAACATAAAATCTTGATTCCATTAGATTCTCAATACAATCTTGACTGTATTAAATCCCGAAAATACAACCTTGAATCCATTAAATCCCGAGTAGAATCTTGAGTCTGATTACTAAAAAATAGACCATGAGTAGTACTTCATGGCTAAATCGAGACAACATATCAAAAGCAACCATAAAGAAATCCTAGAGTTTATACATAAGAAACTCTCTCCATTCTTCATTTTTGTTTTCCTGAAACGCACTTTACATATCCCTAACTGTTAACTACCTAAAATCACTGGTTTAAATAGAGTGGCAAATAACTGCGCAAACGCAAACCAATCTCCTTCGCCAAGCCAACAGAACACCTAACGAAACGCGCCAATCCAAATCAACCAGCGCCGGCACAATATCATACTATAGAAATTCTAAATATACTCGTTTGTGCATTATTATTATTATTTTTTTATTTTTTATGGAACTCTCCCTCTCATTGGTTCATTTATGGTAACACCTCTGGTGGATGGATTGATTCAATCCCAAAATCCACCAATCAGCATATTATCCTATATTGAATCAACAATGCACATGAGATCATCAAATGAAGCGAGAAAGGAACATCAATTGAGAGAGGCAAGAGAGAAACCAGAATTGCCGCAGCCGACGACGAGGACGCGATTATGAAGAGCGACGTATAAGCGGATAAGAGGAGCCAAGGAGGAGTACTTCTGGTACCAGTCGAATCCCACAGCCTCCGACGCCGACGCCGACAGATCTTTGCTGTACCTGTTGTCCCAATACCACGCTTCCCCGTACGCCTGAGTCCACGTCGCCGACACCGCAGACGAAGGCGGCGGCGGCGGCGACGACGACGATGATCCGGTTTCCTGCTCCATGATCCGAGACTGCCGATCGCCGGTGGGAATTAATCAGGTATTGGTCAAGATGGAAATTGATCAAAGTAAATGAAATGAAGGAACAGGTGACCATTTCATGGTTAAGCTCTATACTATGGACCTATGATTGTTTTGATCTTAATTTAATCAGATTGGATTAAGCTAACACATTGTTTGTGAGTTTTGATGGGGGAAAAAAAGGAATGGAATTCATATTAATAGCAAAAAAAATAAAAAAAAATGATATGTTTTTTATTGGTTGTGTTTGTGAGTTTGTGAAGAAAAATTAAGGATGATTTCTTTGTTTGTTTGTGAATGAATTTAGAAAAAAAAGGAAAGAAAAATTTAGATATCATTTTATCCATTTACTTTTTTGTCATGAAACAATTCAAGACATTAAAATATAAACAAATATTAAATAAAGTAAATATAATAATAATATTTTTTCTTTCTTTTTTTTCAAATCCCACCACATTTTTTGAGGAAAAAAATATGTATTATTTTTTATTCAATTTTTTTTCTTTTCATTCACCACCAAACTCACAACATGTCATTGAAAGGAAATTTTCTTTCTTTTTCAATCAAAACCAAACTCACAAGCATAGTGTAAGACAAATAAAACACAAATTTAACTGAGCTAGCTATGATAACTTATTTGATTTTATGGTAGTTAGTTTTTTATTAGAATACTGATCCGTGCGTTGAATGTGATGAATAAAAATAATAAAAATAAATAATATTAAACTTAATTATATATATTAATATATATCAAACGTGATATTTTTATTTTATTTTTGACAAATCTATCAAAATTTATTATTTTATTATATTAAAAGACGATTTCATGTATAAAACTGTTAAGGATTTCTTATAATTATTTCTTTATAAAAAATTCGCATATATAATTATTATATATTTTTTATTTGATCCAAATATTTTATGTTAAATTTGAGCTATTAACTTTAGATTATAATTATTGATATGATTGTTAAGATTTTTTTAACTTTTGATCAAATAGTTAAGTTAAATTTAATATCGTCAATATTTAATCTCAATCGTTCAATTCATAATTAAAATGTCATAAATTAATTGGATAAGGTTCCTTTAATTTAAATAAAAAAAAATACTTGATTACCATTAAAAATTTTAAATATCGATAATTACAAGTTATACCGTTTGACACAAAAATGATTTACCGTGCTTAAAATGATCGGATAATACGATATATATATATATATTAGATTAGATTTCATTTTTTGAGAATCTAATCATTAGATAAATTACATTACGAGTGTCAAAGCTCATGAACACAACTCCAAAATTGTGTCAATGTAGCTCCGCCTGAATATCAGATAATTTTATTGAGATATAGCAGGAAATTAAAATAGAAAGATAACATAGAATGCCACAGCTAGGAAACCGACGCTCCTCTTGTTACCAAAACAACAATGGAAACCAAAGCCAAGCAAAATCAGAACAGGAAACAGAAAACTACAACATTCATTGAACACCCTCGCATTTTATTGATCAAGGTCTCCCTGCATCTCATATCATGCTTAGCAATTTACTTAGGACAGATTAGCAGCAATGTCCAATATCGTCGAAGCCACCTTATCAGAGATCTTGGAAACCTTATTCATCTTCGTCGTCATCGTCGTCCCCTCGTCCCTTGTTCCTCGTCGTTGTCCACGCTCTCTCTGCTCCTCGATCGCCTCCATCTCCTCGCCGTACCTCTGCTGACACCTTCGCCTGCATTGCCACTCTCGCCCTTGCTCTGACTCCTGCCTGCTGCACTGTCTCAGGCATTGCTGGTACTCTTCCCTTGGATCCCTCCTTATGATCCTCCTCCTCTCTTGTTCTTCCTCTTGCTCGTATCCCCTTCGACCATAGGGGCTTCCTCCTCGCCCTCGCTCCTCGTCGTAGCCCTCTCTGCCATAGGGGCTTCCTTGTCGCCCTCGCTCCTCTTCATAGCCTTCTTCTCCGTAAGGACTTCCTCGTCTCCCTTGTTCGCTCTCGGTTTCATACTGCCCATGGCAGATCCTTAGGCACCGCTCCCGGTCCCTGCCTATCGGCCTCCTGCACCTTTCCTGGCAACGTTGTATCTCCTCCTCCGGCTCGTACCTTTTGACACAAAATAAGTACATAACAGCAATATAAAAATCGTGCAAACACGAAGAGTTATCAAAACGCAAATTGATAATGAAAGATCCACAATATTACTATCACTTAAATGCAAAGTTTAGTAACTCTGTAGGTGGGGTAGAAACCCTTGATACATTTATCAATATTGCGGCCGCGTGGAGCATTGTTGGTTTTTTTTCACCTTGTTTAAGATCTAGATTAAATGTTTGTCAAGATGGGGACGAACCCAAAACTGATAATGGAACATCATCTTGATCTAGTATATGGACTGTCATCTTGTCAGTTATCTTTATCCTCAACAATACCATTTTTGCTTCAAGAAAAGAAGGGCGATTATGCATTTCCAGCACGTAACCATGTCAATTTGACCATACCTCGGGTTCACATCATCCACCACATCCTCATCGAGGGGGCGGAGAGCATAGGAGGAGGTGATAACAAGGAGGAGCAGCGGGAGGAGAAGGAGGCAGGTTGACGACGCCATTGTAACTTAGATTTTGAGTTATGAGAGAAAACTATTTTGTGTGATGTAATAGTGTAGAGTTGCTTGGTTTTTATGCTCTGGTTTGGTTCCAAGGGAAGGGTTGGAAACGTGATAGGGGAATATGAGGACTTGAGGAGAATATGAAGGTGGTTATGTTAGGGGATATGAATAGAGGAACCTGTTTACATTTGGATACGGAGTGTTACATGCAGGGTGACTAGTGTTCGTCGCGACAAACAAGGAATCCATTCGGGTTTGAAAGGTGCTTAGATCACGGCCATCACGATATAAGAAGAAACAGAAAACTTCATATTCATTGATCCAGGTTTCATGTTCGGACGTGGTGGATGACTTGTGTCAACTTTTGGATGAGAAAGAGATATCTATTCCTGTGGGTAAACTTTACTACAAATCTGAGGGTATACACTATAAATTCAATCCAAGTGACTCCTGCTTATTTGGTGAATAACAGTGCCTATTAGGTCCATTCTAAGCTGGTGAGGCCCAAACACAAACAGAAAGCCCAAACTACAAAACCCATGGGCTTGGACACAAGTAGGCCTGCAAAGTGCAAGTATTGCTTTGTTTAGATTCTTCATCATGAGGTTCAACTACTACAGGTTGTTATCCAATTCCAACAGCTCCATGTCAAATAAGAGTTATAACGATGTTAGGTATTTTTTTAATATGTGATCAAGGTTTCACTCAAATCACGGTATCACATGATTGATATCATCTAAGAGCATTAGAAAACAGTTTCATTTATTTGAGTTGTTGCACATCTTCACCGATGCAACATCTAATTAAACCAAGGTATTAGTCAAAATCAAGACCTCGATTCTCCTAACCGATTCTATGCTCTGATTCTATATCTAACAACAATAACAATAACGATCCAGAGATTATAATCATTAATTAGGTCTAGAAAAGATGAGATATACATCGTTATCATTACTATGAACAATAAAAAGATTGTTTCCCTTTCTAGATCTATACCCAATCTCACAATTTTATCAGTTTTATTCTACAACTCTGTTAAACTGCTCGTACGCAGAACAGCGCGATGAAACAGGCCATTCAAGATGAAGATAATGGCCGACCATTTACAGGACCAAACAGATTGAGACAAAAAGTGATACTACAACTGCTAGGCACAATCAGCAATGGAATCACTTTAGTCACCCTTTTTTCCAGTGACTGCTAACCAAGATTTCACTATTATTTTTGCCTTCGCCAAAAATCTGTGACAATGTCCTTCTCACTGTTTTTGGTTCCAACACTTCGCTCAAAGAAAAGCAAAAGCAAAGCCAACAAAAGAAAACAAAGAGGACAATACCATACCATGCTTTGGTAGATTACCAAGGAAAGAAACCGTATCGCTTTATCCAGTCAAATATCATTAGCTTACAAAAATGACAGGAGAATTAAAAGTGTGTTACGTACCCACAAATGATTGATTAAAGGGAATATTAGGTTAGACTGAGAGATTCTTTCCATCGAGAGTAATAAGAAATTCGTGACAAAGGGCTGAAACGGACAATTATATACTGAATCGTTTTATATGAACTAGTGTACATAAGAAACCTAACTGCACTAATCCAACTACTACATTAGAACTACTTGATTACAAAATAAATGACGAATATCGATATGCTTCCTTCGAACATGGAATACCTGATTCCTTGTTAAGTAGAACGCACTCTTACTATCAATATACATTAAAATATATAAAAATATTTATTATTATTTATTATTATTCATCCTGTATAATACACGAATCAATAGTTTAATACTATTTCGTTAAGAATATAGCAGTATGAAATAGATCAACAGATCACACGCGCGGACGTATAGTTGCATAAGCATTGCGCTTAATATGGAACAAAGTTTTGAGATTTGAGATTTCGGCCTCCTTTCTCACTGGGCCGGGCTTTCTTATTTGTTGGGTCTTAATGGACTGTCGTCGGCTCTCGGTTTGTTATTTCAATGTTGTTTATTTGTTGCTCTCTCTCTTCATTTCCCTAATCTAAATCCTTATCCGGCTGCGCTCAAACCAAAGTCATTTACCTCCGTCCTCCAGCGCCCTACACTGACCGGAACCCTTCGCCGACGGTTCCTCCGACAACGCCACAGCGATTCTCCGGTTCTGATTCTTTCTCTTCTATCTCGTTGTGAGTTCATGTTCTTCGATTCTACTTATTCTCAGTGACATGTCGAGGTCATGATGACAGATATTTCATCCGTTGCAAAGGATGAAATTTGTTTCATACTATTATATGAGGGTTTACAAAAAGTGACCAGTTTCATTTAAGAGGCTGGCTTTCAACTACTCCCTTTGTTTAATTTGGGTTTGCTTTGTCATGTTTTGTTTAGATAAGTTTCACTGGAAATGATATACTGATAGCATCGTTGATGGGCAAGGTTGGTTTGTTTGTGGATTAGACACTTCTTTCAATGAGCAGTTCGAATGTTCCCCAAGCATCTCTAGCTCCGAGGGTGTGCTGCGTACATGAGATTTTCATGTCGTAGACACTGTCGTAGATTTCTATGTTTCCTTTTTCCCCGTGGTAACTCACCCCCTCTAGGTTTCCCTTTGTTGAGATCTATAAATATTTGTTGATGCAATATGGATTGGATCTGTGATGTGATTTGGTATCGTGGTTTACAATGACCCGCAGGATTGCGGGGAGTAGGGGCGATGTGTTTATGCCGGGAGAGGAATTGTGTTTGTATGATAGGCCATGGGATTTTGATTTGATTATTGGGTTGTGAATTTAGGGGCCTGAACGATGTCATTTCATTGTTGTGACATTAGGATTGTGATCTAGTACCTTTTTTTTTTTTTTCTGATAAGCATAATTGGGAGTTCATGGTAACTCATATGTACATTTAAATAAATAAATTCGTCGTATAAGAGATTAACCATAATTATGGAAAATAATGGTGATGAGAATTAATGAAAATATGCAAATAAAATTTCCAAGGAAGTCAATCTTTATAGGATGGCCATATCACATTTCGTGACGAGTTCTTTGGGATCGAGACATGCAGGATATTGCTGAGGGAGGAGAAATGTTAGCTTTCTCCTTTCCGTATGTGGTCGCATTGGATAAGGGAACGAAATCCCCTTCTGTGTTTTCTGTGATCGCATTGGATAAGGGGGTGATAATCCCCTTACTATATATAGGAGTTGTAAATCGGAAGTGGAAGGCACTATTATTGTAGCACGTGTCACAACATTATCAGATACTACAATGGGGCATGATAGGATGGGGCTATGTCGGACGCGAACATTGATAATAACAATAAAGAAAAAGGGGTGAGTGTAATTACTATGACCTAAGAAAAAGAAAGGAATTTAACTTAATTTGTAATAAAATAAAAAGGGGTTTCAATATAATGTCAGACTTGATATGTTATAGCAAGTGTTATGGTTATAGCATAGGTGTCCCATCTATGATAGTACCTGGGGTCTACTGAGCGAATATCTTGCTTATGGGTTTTCTGTTTGTTCGATCTTTTTTCCTTGTTTAGATTCTGGCGAGGATCGCGAGACCTCTGAATAGCTACGTCGTGATGATGATCTCCTGTATAATATTTATTAATTAGAATGTGTTGTAGTACTTTGGGCCTTAAGGCCAAACTATGGATGACTGTAATAATTGATGCTACGCTCTTCTATTACTTGAATCTGATAACCGGGGGTTGTGTTATAATCTATAATTGTGATTGGAATATTAGCGGATTGGATCGGGTGAATGGATACTTATTTATAATTGCTTCCTCTTATGTTATTTTATCTAAATCTTGTTACAATTTTTGCCTTGCTACGGACTCCTGTCTGTAAACAGCAGTGATGTCACGTGTTAGTAAGTAGGATATTGGTCGTGGTATTACATTAACTAAACAATGGGTGGGATTAAATGCGGTAACAAAATTTTCATATGCAATAACAGGTGTTTAGTGGATTAAGTGCAGAAGATCAGAATGAGTCTCGCACTAACTGGTGGTTGCTCAACTTTGAATCTGAATTTGTCTCATCCAGTGAATGGCTCGGTACGTTCTTTCCCTCTGCCTAGCTCTTCGTCTTTCATTCTCTTCATGTTTAGCGATTTTTGTGTCGATCTTTGTAGGAATCACACAGAAGCTTGGATGCATTTATTGCAGCATACCAATGAAACCAGCAGAAGCAGTCGGGTATAAATGGCGGTTAGTCATAGCCTATGATGGCACCGAATTTTCCGGTTAGTAGTATGTGTCTCTCGCATGGAGTTTTGGTATATGCTCAGTTGGAAATGTTAAGGGTCTAGTTGATTCAAATTATAAGGCGCTTGTCAGGATGGCAATACCAGGAGTCACCACCCACTGTGCAATGCCTCATCGAGAAGGTTCTGACCAAAGTTACAAAATTAGAGCGAAAAGACCTGAAATTCGTTGGTGCTAGTCGAACAGATGCTGGAGTCCATGCCTTGGGTCAGGTCTACTCCATTTTTTTGAAATACTGAGAAGTGCTAAAGCCTAATTTCAAGAACAACATGAGTGCTGAGCTAATGGCAATAACATAACATTTCAGGTTGCGCATTTTGTCACGCCCTTCAAATATTGCAGCTTGGAAGGAATTCACAGAGCACTTAATGGTCTTCTTCCTTCTGACATTCGGGTGATGGAGGTCAGCCCAGCTTTGCCTGAATTTCATGCCCGTTTCTCAGCAAAGAGCAAGATCTATCACTACAAGATATATAATAACACCATCATGGATCCATTCCTACGTCATTATGCTTACCATTGTGATTACAAACTCAATACTGATGCCATGAGACTGGCTGCTCGAGACTTTATTGGAAAACATGACTTCTCAGCTTTCATGAATGCATCAAATGATACAGATAGAGACCCAGTGAAGAACATGTTTCGTGTTGATGTTAATGAAATGGTAACTTCTTCTAAATAACCGTTATCCAGAATCCCGATTTTGACTGCCTTGTTAACATGATACTGGTTGATTCCAATAATTCTTTTCCACTACCTCTGCTTTGTTTTTTTGTTCCCACATTTGCCTCCTAACAAAGATTTGGAATTAAAATGTGTGTGTTTTGTCTAGGGACCCCTTTTGCAGCTGGAAATCGAGGGATCGGGCTTCCTGTATAGACAAGTGAGGAACATGGTATCATTCTCCTCCTTTCAAACCATATTTGTTTTGAACCAGATAATAGTATGTTTTATCCTCATTTCAAACCATATTTGTTATTTGGGATGAATCAAAGTAGCTTCTTGCTTATTTCCTGGGAACTGCATAAAACTGATGGTTAAGTTTAACTCTCCATGAAGGCAGCATTGCTGCTTCAAGTTGGAAGAGAAGCACTTCCTCCTGATATGGTTCCAAAGATCTTGGCAACACGGGATCGCAAAGTTCTTGCTAAGTATGCAAAGTGCGCTCCTCCACATGGCTTGTGCCTTGTGTCTGTGAAGTATAACGAAGAGCATATGCAGCTTCCTCTTGAATCTCCTGCTGTAAGTTATGGTAGGCATCAGACAATTAAGAAATGTGTGCTTCCCTTCTACTAAGCACGTGAGTTATGTGTTTCTGAGATGCATTAGGAGTAGCAGAGCAACATCCTGGAGTGATTATGAAAGTTCAGAATTCTGGATTTCATTTGAAGAGTTGCTCCAAAAAAAAAATTTGTTTGGAAGTTACACTTTTGAGTTATTGAGCGATCCTTTTACTCTCTCCCTATTTTCATTGGTACTATTTCTTAATTATCTGCCTAGACTAGGCCCCATTGAACAGGTTGAAATAGACCAATCAGAGTTCGATGCAACTGAGCCAGTGCCTTCGCCTTCCTCATATACCAGCAACTCAGGTAAGCTTAGAAGAGTACATCGTCTGTTTTTTGTTTCTTATTTGCCATTCAGCCATAGTGTATTAGTGTATTAGTGCCTGAGCATTACTCGGCGCGGAGAAGATCCTGAAACTCATCACAAGCTTGACAGCTGCTAGTGAACAAGGCTCCTAATTAATTTGAGTGGATTTATTGGACAGACGCTTGGATATGGCTTTGATAGTGTTTGGAGTCGTTCTGCAGCAACCTCCAATTAGGGATGCCCCAGCCTCTTGCCATTTCTCCACGTAGGAAACAAAGTCTCCCTCGTCAACCCCTGTCGATTTCTGCAATGCAAGATAACGTGTTCTGGTGAATACGATTACGAGCTAGTGAAAAATGACCATGCTCTGAAGTTCTAATTAGAATTAATCAATCCAAACTAAGTCACAAGCATATGTCCTCACCACCCATTCCTTCCGAATTCCATCATATGTCTCTCCCCTGTTTGGATACACAACGATCGGCTTGCTTGTTACCTGTCAAGGTGTACGGAATAATTCAGGTCCAAGAGGGAAGAATCAAAGAATTAGGTTCTGAAAAATCCGACCAGCATGATTACTACTTTCTGCCTCTTTCAGGTGGCATACCTTCTTGAGCGATAATATCAGCCTGTGAATGTATCGTGGGGCAGTGCAGTTGATCCCAACAGCAGCAACTTTGCTGCAGGATTCCGCAATCGAGGCACACTCCAGAATACAATCACCGCTTACCACATTAGTCCCGTCTTTAGAGTTGAATGAAAACCAAGCGGGGATGTCTATCTCTTCTTCCTCGAGAAGCTCGGCATATGCCTGTATCAATTCAAGATCTAGTCATCAAGGCACGTTCATCAAGGTCTGAGGCTCAATTCCTTTGAATTGAAGAGTCAAGAGCCATAGGACAAAGGAGACTGAGTGAATGCTTTTGTTGTATACAGTCCAGTGAATACCTTTGCTTCTAGCTTGTTTGGAATAGTTTCAAACGCGATGAAGTCAGCTCCTGAATTGGCTAGAACTTGGACTCTTTTTCTATGGAAGTCCTTCAAGGTTTCTATGTTGACAGTTTCACCATAGTCTCCACTGCACGTCAGTCAAAGTATCAAAATGCGTGTGCAAATCAAATAACAAAACAGAATATTATATTGATTGGAACCAGTAGAATTTGATAGTAGTAGGCGAAAAAAGAAAAGCATTGAGGTCCGACAGCATGGACAGTCGAGCAAATCATCCTAATCATCTGATCGGCAATTTTGGTTGAGTCTGTCTGTTAACTGCCGTGCAACATACTATATCACGGCGAATGCCATTGTAGAAAGAGCATACAAGTAGCTCACCTGTACTCCGAACCATCAGCCAAGTAAGCTCCAAAGCTGCCAACAGAAGCTGCAACCAGGATCGGCCTTCTTCCTACATTCTCTGCATCTCCATTGTCATCCCAAGATCCCTTGCTGAATCTCTCATTATAAATATCTCGTGCCTCGCAAGCTACTTCAACACTCTTTCGAAGCAAAGCTTCCGCTTCATCTCGCGATATTCCCTTTTCCTCAAAACCTTGAATGGTTGCCTGTAAATGAAAATGACCAATGGATTCATGAAGCATGCTCGGGTTTTAAGAAACTAAAAATATACAACGACGAATGCTTGACACATTTTACCTGATAAGATGCAGATATTATGATGCTCGCGCCAGCTTCGAGGTAATCCAGGTGAACCTAAAATCATGTTAAAACAATTATA
Organism: Drosera capensis; assembly: GCA_001925005.1. Classification (NCBI taxonomy): domain Eukaryota; kingdom Viridiplantae; phylum Streptophyta; class Magnoliopsida; order Caryophyllales; family Droseraceae; genus Drosera; species Drosera capensis. The sequence continues at coordinate 36,354 of LIEC01012291.1, forward strand.
TCAGAGCCAAGCTACATCCATGAATCTAGGGCAAACATGGATGATCAAATCTTTATAATACATGTTCATTCTAGTCCGACTTGAAAAGATAAGAATTTGTAAATGATTTAATTTGGGATTCAAATTCAACTTCATAAAAGATTCGACTGAACTTGAGTTCGAGACCTACTTAAGGGAAACCAAGCTCCGAGCACTTGCAATAACAAACGTTGCTATTCACCTAGTTTTGAAGCTATTGTTATTTTTGTCCCCTCCACTATGATTTGCAATTTTATATGAACTGAGACTGCCAAAATGACTAGATACAGAGGAGTCTCTTATTGTCCATCCTCTCCAAAGAAATGGAAAACAAACTAATCATGCAAAAGGCACCTGTCACCTGAACCTGTACCTGGGAGACAAATGCTCGTGACAGGTACTAGTGCTACTATCAAGTCAGTCTTCGACTCCGCATTACAGCATTCAATGTTGTTAATTGATTATTATAGCAATGGAGCATGCATGTTACACAAATTAACTCAAATTTAAACACAATTAATGGGAGTAATTTGTCGGGTGAAGTTATATCAATGATAAATCGTTTTTCTTATATTTGTATAGTCAGAAATTTGACATTTAAGGAATATTTGTTACATATATCATCTAATTTTACAAAAATATCATTTACATATCTTATACTTTAACGGAATTATATGGATAGTTTCTATGTCATAAACTATGTAGGGAAAATATGCCGGATTGGAACTCATAACATCGATCTATTCACTATAGTTCTCCACAAGAAAGTACAGAGAACGAAAATCAACGACGAAGAAAACATAGAAGCATAGAGTAGTTCTACGCACCTTTCTAATGAGATGAGGAGAATCGATGAGGCACTTTGCGCTCCAAAGAGGATCATTAAGGTCCGCGCCATGCCGCTCCAGCTCCGTCGCAAGTCCGCCATCAACGACGGCATAACCACCCACACATCTGTCCCTCAAGAAGTGCGAAATGAAGGATGACGGATCTGCTGCAACCGCCGCCGCATAGCCGCCGCCGTGGTTCCCTTCGGAGCCCATGTTGCAAGCACAGCGAATATGATTCGTAAAGGATGGAATATTATGGGAAGGGAAGTGAAAGCAAATGTTTGGTTCTTGTTGTGATGAAAGAAGTGAACAAGAAGATGTGTAGTTGTTGTAGTCGTTTGGTTTGCTTTACGGGAGGATTCTGTCACCTGGATTTGCTGTCTGCGTTTTGGAATTGCATGCGTCTCTACCTTATATATATAACCGTTTAATATTCAGGGTCTTTTTAGTATCATTTTTATTTTTTGTTTTTGTTTTATTGACGGTGAAATAGAATTATTTGATATTAATTTTAATTTTATTTTTTTATTTTTTAAATGGATAAAAATGATGCAGAAAATAAAAAACCGAAAAAAAAAATGATTTTCTAGCACGATATTCGATATGATCAAAGTTTAAGAAGATCGAGATATACGGTATATTTGTACGAAGGAGAGAATTACTTGACATGCAGTAGAAGTGAAATGTAAAACATTTTGTTAGTGATGGTGTTTGCCACCTAAAGGTATCACTGCATCACATTTATCATTTGTTAATCGTGCTAGATAATCAAGAATTAGACTTCCTTATAATAGGCATACTCCAGAACCTATATGCAAATGTTTGACTTATCATCGTAAAAGATCATTTTTTTTTCTTTTCAAAATCTAACATCGGCAATCCTAGACGCAGACAAATTCGACACAAGTTCGGGACCAGACTCGATGCTAGTTAGCATGGGCCGACCGAAGATCAATTTGCTAATCTGTATATACACTTTATTGCTAAGAGCTTGGTTCAATAATAAAAGAGCACCTATTTGTCAATGTATTATTCTTTCCATCCCATAGAAAATATTTTTTTTAAAATATAACATAAATATTTTTTTGTTATTTTATATATATAAATATAAGTTTCGTTTTTATATCAAATCGCGTCTGAAGGTTCTGTAACTTGTATTAGATTGAAATACGTAACTTATACAATCATTGATATTTCACGATAAATTTATAAAAAAAATTACGTTTGATCGTCGTTCATGCATCTTTAATTTTGTATTGACATGCGTGTCAAGTCAATCTGTTGTATCTTTTTTTTTTTGAACGGAAGAAGTGTAACATTTGTGTTTTTTGATAGTCCCAAAAAAAAAAATGCAAAGTTTTTCTTTTAGGAAATTTTTTTAACATAAAACATGTCAACTCGTTGGGATTTGATTTCATTAATTCTTCTTAAAATTATTATAATAAACTCATTATTATTAAAAAATATTATTTTTTTATCAAATCTTAAAAAAAACTCAACATATATATAAATTTTTATATAAAATCAATTATTATATTTAATTTGGAAAGGGATTCTGTTAGCTGAAGCTGACTAGCTATGCATCAATCAATTTGATCGTACATTTACATGCCTCCACGACTCCATATTTGGCTCCTATTTATCTCCGCAAGGAGGATGTAATCATTTCCATCAAAATTTCTGTGCATTTGTGACTCAACCAACACTTGTTGTCTTTGTGCTAAGATGGATTAGCATGTATCGGGATGATTCTGCGAACAGCATCAGAATTGTATGTGGGGAACATTCGTGCTTAGGTAGACGGCCAAGATTAATCTCTTTCCTCACTTCACCATTTGCCCCCACCATACGTCTTGTCTGAAATGAGTAATCACATGGATGGAATCAACTTTACCATGACGACAAATGTTCACCAGTGTTGTTGTCATATTACATCCAACACTCTACTACTTCCTCTCTTCGTGGAAATAATAACGATTTGGTTCGAATAAAAAATTATATATATAAATTTATATTAAATAATATTAAAAATTTGATTTATTGTAAAAATTGTGTTATTTCTCATCAAATTAAAAAATATTATAATTTTTATAAGATATTCAAATAAAACAAATCTTGTAATTTTCACATGATAAAGAAAATATTATTAACACAAAATTGTGATAGAAATGAGTGTGTATATATAGCAGAAAATGTGTGTGCCGCTAAGAGCATTTGCATTGGTTTACGTAAAATAAATAAAATATATTAGATAATGAAAAGAAAAAATTATGTCAAAATTAAAACTGCAATAAAATCTCTAATTATAATCTATTATTTATAACAATGAATAGTTATTACCCACACATCCTGACTCACTGTTTAATACTACAATTAATGAAAAATTATTATTTTTTTGCACTTTTCTCCATTCTCTTCCTTTCATCTGCAACTTTATTGGAAAACAATAAGTTCCACAACTGCCTAAACCCATCAAAAAAACACATGTACTTCTAATAACCACGCACATAAGATTTATCCTGTCCCAGATCACAACACAAATATTTCACTGTTCTATTTCTTAACAAATATTAATATAATAGTAAAAAATCAAACACAATATATAATAATCTTATAAAAAAAATTAAATTCCAAAAAGAAAATTTGAGAGAGAAAGAATATTTTTTTATATGTGTGTGTTGAATTTATGTAAAATTTGAAAAAGAAAGAATATTTTTTTAGAGTAGTGTGATATAAACGGGGTTAAGAATAAAGAGTGAGAGAGAAGGAAAAAAGAGGTGATACATTAATTTGATTATACTCATATAAATTTATTATCAAATTAAAAAAATATTATATTTATATTAAAATTAACAATTGTAATTAAATTGAAGCCGAAAATAATTGTAATTTGTATTATATGAGAAATGATCTACGCTGCATAGGGTAGCCATCAGGGCTTTTGTAACACAATGCCTTATGAAGGAAAAAAAAAATCAAGTACTGCGTTTCCATCATCCCCCACTCTTTTGTCCCGTCATCATCGTTGAAGGACGTCGTTTGATATGCATACAACCACCACTCAAGCTAACATCGATCGCACGAACTACAAATCGAGAACCAATCGGAGTGGTTTTGAAGCAATACTTGTAGTTCAATTGATTCCAAAAAAAAAAAAAGTTAAAAGAAATAGGGTTCATTTGATTGAATGATTTTTAATATTCCAACTTCTCGATTTGAGAAAATTGAAAAAAGAAAAAAGAAAAGCGAATACATGAGGATAGATCGACATCCTCATTGCGATTTTGGGAAAAACCCACTCCAAAAGTTTTCGGATTTAGGATTTCTATATATGCACATGAAACATCTTGTGTCCTTTCTGTTTGAGGGTTTAGGGTATCTCAGAGATGAGGCGCACTACAATACAATTTATCAAATTCAATATATGGACTTTCATTAAAATGGAAGTTTGACTTAAGAGTGAGCAAAAACGTTCCCAAAAACCAAATCAGATCGAAAAATTCGGAAATAACCAATTATACCGGACTTGTATCAATACATTTTGGTCGGACAGGGCAAAAACTTTTTTGGTACCGAAAAATCGTTCCAGTCGGGACAAATGCTAGTAATTGCTGCTGCTGCTGTGTTGCGTTAAGTGTTGAATTGCTGCTGCTGCTGTGTTGTTGAATTTTTTAACAGTTGTTGCTGAGTGCTTATGGAACCAGGGTTCTCTGCTTTTGTAAGTCAAACAGCACAGTACTGTCTGTTTTTCTTGGTTGTAAAATTTGAGACTTTCTGATTTTTTTTGGGCAAGGGAAGTGGGCAGTTCTGGAGACAGCACCACTACACCACCGTAGGGGATCCCAGTCCGTGCTTATGACATGTTCTAACGTTTGTGTTTTGTGTGTTCAGTGATGCTTTCTACGTTGATGTTCAGGTTATAGACAAAAATTGGTCATTTTTTGTGATGCTTCGCCTCATGGTTTTTTTATGTTAATGTAAATCATTATCATTTCATTATATATTAGATATTTCATTTTCATTTCATTATACATATACTGAAATTCCCGAAAATTTCGAAAATCCCGTGTCGAGTGATCAAGAAATGATATCACAAAATCGATATGGAATGAGACAATTTTTTAAAAATAACGGAATCCGAATCCCCGTTGTTGCATGCTCACTTCTAATTTGACTGATCTCAAACACACAACAACGTTAGTAGTACTCAGTTTAATGTTGTTTCCAACTGTCCCACAAACAACTGACGATGACGAAGTCAACACACTGTCCACATTATATAGCCGTTGCCAAAACCCCACCTAATTTTCACGCCAAACTCCCACGACACGACACCAAACCCCTCACCCAACCCCACAATGCCCCCCGCCATCGCCGCCGCCGCCGCGCTCCTCCGCCGGAAACTTCCCCTCTCCTCCACCCACCACCTCCGCCGCCACCTCAACACGCCCCCATCCCAAATCCGAACCCCACTGTCTCACCCAATCTACACAATATGGGGCTCCAACACCGGCGTCGGCAAAACCCTAGTGTCCGCCGGCCTCGCCTCCTCTCTCCTCACCACCTCTTCTCCCCTCCCCTGTAAATTCCTCTACCTCAAGCCGGTCCAGACCGGATTCCCCTCCGATTCCGACTCCCGCTTCGTTCACCGCAAGGTCTCCGACCTCTTCCTCCTCCGCAAAACCCCCGGGACCCTAGTGACCTCGAATCAAACCCTAATGGCATCGGGATCAGCGGCCGAGGCGTGTGGGGTGAAGAATGGGGTTGGGATGGTGGAATTGGGGGGTTATAATGAGAGGAGGGGTGAGAATGACGGGGACGGTGAGGAACGGGTGAGGAGGGAGCTGGTGTGTAGGACGTTGTACGCGTGGAGGGAGGCGGTGTCGGCGCATTTGGCGGCCGAGAGGGAGAACGGGGTTGTGGAGGATGAGGTGTTGGTGGAGTTGGTGCAGAAGTGTCTGTGGATGGGAATGGACGAGAAGAAAGGGAAGGGTGAGGTGTGGAGTGTGATTGAGACGGCTGGGGGTGTTGCAAGTCCGGGGCCGTCCGGGACTCTGCAGTGTGACTTATACAGGTACATTTTGGGTGTCTGTTGTTAATAGCTTTCATGAAGCTCTTGTTCTTTATGTATCGATAGAGCTTATTTGGTTGATTATGTTCATATTTATAGAACATTGTGACGTGATGCTTTAAAGCATCATCAATTTGGAACCATGGAATGAAGTTTGTTATATTAGTGAATTGCTGTTTAGAGATGCTTGACTTCCCTGCTAAATTCGTGATTACAATTTTCCAATGGAATTATAGGGTGAGATTATTTGTTGTCTTGAGAATGCAGTAGGATGGAAATGTAACACTCAGCCGTTGTGCTCCATATGCTTGATTTCACAAGCGGTAATAGTAATATAACTGATGCACTCTGCTTTGCTAGTCTGCTCAAATGGTACAACTATTGATCCATACTGTTGTCATACATGTCTAGGCCTTTCCGTTTTCCTGCTGTTCTTGTTGGGGATGGGAGATTGGGTGGTATTTCTGGAACAGTTTCAGCGTACGAGAGTCTGAAGCTCCGAGGTTATGATGTCGCTGCCGTGGTTCTTGAAGATCATGGCCTCGTGAATGAAGGATCTTTATCATCATATCTGCAGAACAGGTAACTTTTATGCTAGCTGTCCCATTTTCTGTTCAATCCTTTTTCCGTACTTGTTAACCGCTGATAATTAGAAAGGAGCATTGGTTCTTGTTTGTGATGTGTAGACCTCGGACTAATATTATTATATTGTTTTTTAGTGTCTTTATCTTTTTGTTTCTCTGGAGGAAGAAAGTTGAACTACATTTGTCTCTTCAAATGTGTTCTTGTTATACTAAATCAATCATTTCAACATGTCCGCAGCGTGATACATTACACTAAAAATGAGTTTTGTTTTATCTTAGCACTCCCGTTCTTGTGCTACCACCAGTTCCAAAAAATTTATCCGACGATCTGATGCTGTGGTTTGAGGAATCAAAAGAAGTATTTGTGTCCTTGAAGGGTATATTGGCCGCTTCCTTTTTGCAAAGGGTGCAAAGATTGCATGACATGCCAAAGAAGGCCCTAGATGTCTTTTGGTGGCCATTCACACAACACCAACTCGTCACCGAGGGAACTGTTACAGTGATAGATTCACGTTGTGGGGAAAATTTTTCCGTTCATAAAGTCATGGTAAAATTTCCGCGGAACAGTTTCTTTTTCCGTTCTATTCTTACTCTGGTCTACAATTTGTTTTTCATTGTTATTCCTTTCGGTTTAGCGCATAAACTTTTATGTGATTTGGCCATTATTTTAAATTTCATGGAGTATCCTAGAGGATACTCTTCTAACAAATTTCTTAAGGTCTCAACCTATCTTTGATGTCAATACTTTGTTCCTTTCTTATTTCAGGCTGAGAATACTGACCTAATATCTCAAGAATTTGATGGATGTGCCAGCTGGTGGACTCAAGGCCCGGACTCGAAGTTGCAGGTCATACATATTCTTCTATTTCTTCTTAATAATATGGCTATTGTGGATCGTCGTTTGTGGATGATAATGCCACTAGAATTGTACAGAGAAACTCTTTTCCCTGGAGTTTTCTTCTTTACCGGTTTCCTATGACCATCTTAGAATATCTAGTGTTATTCTCTTGATGCTCAATTCTTTATTGTGCTGTAATGATTCATTGAAGAATTACTCTCTTGCTTCAATAATCCGACGGAGATGATACAGGAGGCTATAAGACATTTATGTCTGCCTCTTCGGTGGGTTAAAATCCATCTAATCAACTTCCTTACGGATTCAAAATATGCATGTTATTCATAGCTGCTCTTCCGCTTTGGTGTAATTTTCCAGAAACCTGGCCCTTCCCCACCTTGGGAAGAAGCAGCTAACCTTTGAAAATTGGGCATTTCTAAACCTTATGTTAGGGAAGTGATCCCCCTGTCAGTTTACCTTTAATCATATCATCAGTGTTTTTGCCTTGCGATTCTCCTTTCCTCTCCTTGTTGATCTCTCTAATATGCCAGTCGTTTTTATTCACTCCCATCGTTAGGATTCTTTGTCTTGATTATTTATGCATGTAGATGGTTTTAGATTGAGCTGGCAAGGGATGTGGGCTATGCTGCAGCAAGATATGGGCATGTGATGTTTCCTGAGAATGTCTATGAACCTGCATTACAATGTGCAGAGCTTTTGCTTGACGGCGTAGGAAAAGGCATGCTTGATCTTTCTACTACAGGCTGCTATTGTTGGAGCATTTAGCAATTGATTTTATGTTCTTGTTTTCATGGCAGTTATTCATGTTTGTTTCTCATGAGATGTTCTTTCAACAGGTTGGGCCTCTCGATCCTTTTTCTCAGATAACGGATCCACTGCAATCGAAATCGCGTTGAAGATGGCATTTCGCAAGTTCTCAACTGACCATGGACTCATAGATGATTTTCTACCAAATGACAAAGCGAGTCCAAAAGATCTTAGGGTTAGTGTTGATGGTATTTATACAGAAAGAGACCTCCTGTGGTTATCAATCTTTTTAAAAGCTGCTTAAGCTACCTCTTAAGTGGAAGCAGTACCAGACCTCTTATTGGTCCTTGATGGCTTAATAGTGTTGAGTGAGCTGCTTTAGTGGGCGCTTAAGCATTATTCAGTGTTGTACTGCGTGCATGATTTGTCACTTTTGAAGAAATTGACAGTGTGTTGATTAGGATATTCGTTATGCCTTGTCATTGGCCTCCTTGCATAGTGGGTGTGCAATATCGTTGTGCAATTTGGATAGTTTTCATGGGCAATGAGAGCTTGAACTGTTGTTCATGGAAGTGCTTTCCCTTTCCTGGTTACTTTTTCTACCCGTAACCAACAATACTATCTGGAACTTGTAATAGATCTCATAATGTTGGCAAAAACCACAAGATATCACTGTATTGATTCAATCCCTTGAATTTACTGATTGCATAGATGGCTTTGCATATTGCTGCTCATAAATAAGCTTGAATCTCTTTTTCATACATGCTTAAATTAAATGATGACCCCAGTAAAAGTTCATCACAATCTGCTGCTCTGAATACAAATGAAGCATCATTGTTTTGTTGTCTGACTTTGACTTTAGGAAATGGGATGACTCTAACACATTATTTTTTGAGATGAATAATTTTCTAAAGTTTCTTTTCCTGCTTCTGATATTGCAGGTTCTTGCTCTCAAAGGGTCCTATCATGGGGATACTTTGGGTGCTATGGAAGCACAAGCACCGTCAGTCTACACTGGCTTTCTCCAGCAACCATGGTATGAGCCTTTAATATAATACTCGTGGGTAGTCTACTAGCTGCTTGAGTTTTTGATAGAGTTTGTTTCAATATAATTGGAGAGTAAGCTTTTCATAGAGTTAGTTCCTCGACAAGCAAAAGAACATAGGTGGTAGATGGCGTCTGTGGTCTAAGATGTAAGCATTGTATGCTTATTTCTTTGGTGTGAAATAAATCTTGACGCTTTCCCAAAAAAAAAAAAAAAAGAGGACGAGAAATGTAGGTGGATAAAATGAACTAACATTTCTTTCAACGATAACCATTTCTCAAGTAAGTGGCTCTGGTTGAAGTTGTCACAGATTCACACTATAATTCTCAACTTCTATAGGTACACTGGAAGAGGCCTTTTCATTGATCCGCCAACTGCTTGCATGCAAAATGGAGTATGGAATATTTATTTTCTTGAAGGACTCTATAGCAAAGAACATGGGCAGGGAGATTTGAGTAAGTTAAGCAGGTTCATGTGCCAAGTTTTTGTTGTTCTCCATGGTTTCTATTTATGGGCATCTAACGTTAGTTGTTTTACAGCCTTCAACTCGCATGATGAACTTTTCTGCAAGAGCAGGGATGAAACTAATCTTTCCAGAAGTTATGCCACTTATGTGTCAAAAATATTATCACAATACTCTGGATCCGAAGGGTCTAGCCATATTGGGGGGTTGATTATTGAACCAGGCATGAAATTTCTTCCATTTTTTCTCTCTCTCAATTTTTGTAGTTTCGAACATTGTAGAGTAGATTACATTTTTCAAGCATCAGGTTGATAGTCTTATTCAACAAGTTTGTATTGGTGTTAGCGGTAGAATCAGATATATGATATTAAAAAGCTAGAACTTTTAGAGGAAAGTAGGGATGGGATGGGACAAAAAAAATTGGGGCAGGACAACAAACAAGCAAATACTGGACCCTTCCCGTTCCTTGCACTTCACTTAGGCAGGTTCATATCTCATGACGAGAATTTTCTTGCATAGCATTGTATATCTAGCCAATTCCTTTTATGTTGTCTTACCACATACCTTTTCTTGAATCATACTGTTTACTGCAGTTATACATGGTGCTGGTGGTATGCATATGGTTGATCCACTTTTTCAAAGAGCGCTAGTGATCGAGTGTCAAAGCCGAAAAATTCCAGTTATCTTTGATCAGGTCTTTACAGGTTTCTGGCGTTTGGGAGTGGAGGTTGGTGGCCAGTTATCTTTCTTGGTTTTGCTTATCTATTGTTTTTTTTTGCACCAAGTTACTGAGAATTTCTTCAACAGTCTGCTGCAGACCTTCTTCACTGTTCACCAGATATCGGTTGTTTTGCCAAGCTTATGACTGGTGGAGTTTTGCCTTTGTCGGCTACTTTGGCATCAGATGCTGTTTTTGATGCATTCATGGGGGACTCCAAGGTATCGAACTTACATTGGCCTGATTGAATTAGCGCTTGACGCTTGTGTAGTTGTGTTGCATGTTTTTTATCTTTAGTTGGGAAACCTTATTCCAAAGTGAAGCTTAGAAGGACGTGATCTGTTCACTCTTTTTCTTTCCTAAGTATGGTTGCTTATGAGTGAAATCTCTTTCCATGAGATCCTAAATCATCCTAGGAGATAATTCTTCAGCACTATGAGCTTACCAATCATTCCCATTGGGGATTGATTGCTTGACAAGTGGGTTGGTGTTCATAGTTGAGTGTTCGAAGATAGACGAGATGAGTTATCTTTAATTCCTCAGGCAGCGTCCAGTGCAGCAGAAATGCCAATGCATTTTGAAACATTGCTCCTCTGTTGCTATGTTTCTCCTGTGAAAGTGTGGTTTTCTGGTTTGATAGCTTGAGTTTATTTCTGCTACTCTATAAAAGCAACATTGCATCTCGCTGGTGGAACACATAACCAAAATCGCTGCTTTAATGGAAAAAAAACCCCTATGTTTGTATTTGCTTTCTTGTCGTGTTTGTTTAACTTATTCTCTGTAAATATTAGAATTTTTTTGTACAAATATGAAATGTAACCATTAAAAATGTGTTCCTGTGTTTTACCAGGCTAAAGCTCTCTTGCATGGGCACTCTTATTCAGCACATGCCATGGGATGTGCGGCAGCGTGTAAAGCTATAAAATGGTTCAAGAATCCCAAGACAAACACTAATTTGTCATCTGAGGGGAAACTCCTGAGGGTGGTAATCCATCTTTTTTAGAACATTCTGATGATGCAGTTTCCAGTGTTCTTGTTAGAGTGATAGGTGCAGTACTTCAGGGACTTGGGATGCGCAGTGGTGAAATCAATTTTCCGTGTCTTGTTCGAACATTTTGTGTTGTGTTGGTCTCTTCAGTAAATCCATCCTGCAAATTTATTTGACAAGCAAAAAGAGCGAGAAGTGAAAGTAATCATAATGTGATCTTCCTCATGTGATGAAACTCTACTCAAGTCTGATTATAACTTATTTTTCCTGCTCATGGAGTTTGCATTAGGATCATCTTCCTTTTCTTCCTTTGTATATCAGCTGTCTGGGCAACATATTTTTGCTTATTCCAACTTATTTCTTTGTAACCGCAAACCTTAGCAGATCTAGTCCAATTATCTATTGCTTGTTTGATTTTGTTTCTAAACTTTCACATTTCACTATCTCAGTCTCATGTCTTCATTCCTTGTTTTGCCATGTGTTTGGATGTTTCGTTTCCCGTCTTTAGGAGCTCTGTATCCTGTCATGCTTTTATATCTTCTTCATCTAATCTGTGATCATATTGCTTGCAGTTATGGGACATGGAAATTGTTCGAGAAATCTCATCACATCCTGCTGTCAAAAGGTTGGTCGTAATGGGGACACTATTTGCCTTTGAGCTTCAAACAGGTGGCTCTACAGCTGGGTAATGTTTCAAAATTTTCCTAGATCTATCATAATAGTTACCTGCTTATACAGAACAATAGACCCGTAAACAAATGAACTGTGTGACAAAATTGCCATTGTCTTAATACTCGCCTTGCAGGTATACATCAACATATGCAAGCTCACTCCTCAAATCACTTCGTGAAGATGGAGTTTACATGAGGCCTTTGGGTAATGTGTTGTATCTTATGTGTGGCCCTTGCACATCTCCACAAGTATGCTCCCAGCTGCTTGTCAAGGTGCAGCGAAGAATTGAAGAGTTCTTCCAGAAAAATACAAGGGATGCGCTCAACCAGCAAGAAGAGGCATCCTGTTGAAACTACCAGGTAAGTTTGGCATACAAACTATCCTCCTGACATAACCGGGCAAGTTTGACGTTCAAACTTCAAACTTGTGACCGCTGCTAGTATTTAGTGGTCTTCTATTTTGGAGCTTGTCATGGCTCATCCTTGATGATCTAGTATCTTAATTTGGTGGCACGGTTATTTGATGGCCACCTTTGTAGGTATGATTCTATGAAAGCTGGAATTAGGGAAGGAATTGCATACTGCTTGGCTATTACCTCTGGCTATATCATGTTGCATGCTTATAGATTAAGATGCCATGGAGCTTTTGTGCATTATGACTGTTATAGCTTGTCACCTCAATATCTTGATGATAGTTATGTCCACCTTATGACTAGCCTTTCGACGATGGTAACTTTACTTTCTGACTCTGCTTGAACGTTGTTCATGGGGTTCCATGACACCGCCACAGCGTCACCGGTTGGGTTGGCCATCAACTGATGAGTTTAGTTTGTTCAAATGGTACGTTGAGCGGCATCTGTAACACCCGATCTTCTCGGTTTCTGAGTCATATGAAGGATTAGAAAAACGTCTTTTGCTATTGATTGTCGGCAACAAGTAACGACTACTAGGAAAGTGTATATGGTGATCGATTTGTTGGGTTGCCACACGAACATCTGACATATCACATACGCGAGACATGTTGTTGTCGGTCTTTGAATGCCTAGGCTAAATGGGAAATCAGTACAAAAAACAAAAGAAAAGGAGAGCGGTGGACGGCCATGGTGGGGAGAGGGATGCAAATACTCGCACATGGAGGGGACTACTTTTCCCATGGCGTCCCATTCCATATTCACTGTTCACATTGAAGAAGCAAAGGTAAGGGGAAAAGGAAAAGGAAAAGTATGGGATTGGTTGTTACAGTGTTATGGGATCCCTTTCTTTAACCTTTATCGATTTGAGCTACTATGATCTTCTACTTATGTTTTCTTTCGTACATATGATCATCCATGAAAGGTATTCATCTCCGGTTTCGAGTTAGTAATACGTTAGGAAAGATAGCTTGGATTCTTCGGTTTTCTGTCATTTGGGCATACATGATGTTGGCTACGAGTCTCAAATATGTACTGATTTATGGCATATGTGTGCATTTTATGCAAGATTTGTGAGATGTATGGGCATATTCTTAGAGAAGGACGTCTGATAACTGGAGGTGACTTTTTGGTGGATCTGGGTTATGTCCAGTTCTGGAATTGCAGGAGATCAATGGCGAACAATCACACACACAAACCATAATGAGGAAAAAAAAAATGCAATTCTTTTTCAGTTTTTTTCATATCCTTGATCCTATTGTTGTTTCAGAGCTGGATAGCAGACTATCTCAATCCTAGTTGGACTATCCAACTCTTGGAGCATATCATATGGAGTACTTTGGTGATTGGGGTTCGGAATTCACATTCACGTAGTTTTTACGAAGTCATGCATGAGCATGAGCATCAAGCATGATTGCATTTTTCTTTTTTGCAAATTGCGATTAGTGACGAGGCTCAAGGGACAAAAGGAGTGGTCCATTTGTCCGTCTGATATATATATTCGTAAAGGGACTTATGTTCTTAACCCAACATTACATATCGGATGTTCATAACATTTGTGCATGGTCAAAAACGCTGTGGATTTATACTGTCGGTCGGAAATCAACACGACTACATTCCTCATCATACCTTTTATGTTCTGATGAGGAAAAAGGCACCCACGACCAAAGCTGTTCCCCTTTGTTTAGTGAATGATTTGAAAAAATGAAATCATCAAAGAGGTTGAACTTACCCATCAGTAATCATATTTGGGGTTGGTGGTGTTTTGGCAAATAAATGTTCATTTATTCTCATTTTATGGAGCCGAGATGGGAGGTGAAAGAAGACTGATAAGGTGCTGTTGTCGTCCTCTTGTCATCTTATTTGAATAGATAAGATATTTGGTCAATTGATCGCTCATGGAAATCGAACTACTGTGAAAATAATGCAAATGATCTAACAAAACTGAGCACTCTAATCCAAAAGGATGATGCCACACATATGCCCAACGGTAAAAAAAAAAAAAACACACAATGAACCCAGATAAGAAAAGAGCACCGTTTATAAACCCAGGGGTAGATTCGTCATTCTCTAATCATGACTAATTTCAAACTGAGTCTTCTCCCAACGTACAAGTACTGTTATGTCTTTTTTCTAATCACACCATTAACAAATCAGTACTAATCGACAGCATAGCAGAAGCATGCCCTGTACAGTCCACATCAAAGTTTTTATTGTTGAGCAGCTTTGAGTAGGTGTAGTCTAATAGACTATACAAATCGCGATACTATTGCATGTGCAATTATTGTGATTTTTTCCTCCCGTACTCGTTGTATAATCTTTCTTTGTCACCACCATTGCTTTGTTTCTTTCTCCCCTCTTGTCTACCATTGGGCTGGGAAAAAATGGGTCGAAAGGTGTGTGAAATGTGGCTGGGGTTTGATGTGATCAAACAGCTGCTCATCACAAATATTATGAGTTTTGCGCTCATGATTTGATAATACCTTTTATTTTTGGTAAGTTTTGATGCTGATGATGAATGATGGGCAATCATTTTCCCCTTTTTGCCCACTGTGCTATTACATTTTGATTAGTTTTGATAATTTTGTTGTGTATTTCTCTACTGGGACTTGTCTGTTCTTCATGATTCATGAATTTCATCAGGTATAGGAAAGTGGGTAGTCAGAAAAATTTGATCTTTTTCCCTTTTACTGTTATTTTGTAAAGGTTTAGATTGAGTTTGATGTGGTTTTTTTTAATGTAAATGATGGATTTTGCTACATGTTTACTCCTTGTGGTGCATCTTTGGTGGTTCGGCAATGCACATCAGTTGTTTGTATTTTGGCTTTCTCTGTACTTACCCCATCACCCTTTTCTTTTTGTGGCTGGTTTTGTACTCAGCAACAATTATCTATTTAGATTTCTTTCAGATTTCGGTGTGTCGGTTTGTTCGAATCATTGATCGGGTTCGTTTTCTTTCCCGGACAGTTGCTCTTGTTAGAGCATAATGGATTTCACTGATTTGGAAGGCAATGGAGCAAATAGAGTGTGATCTGGATAGGATTTGGTGCGAAAAGGTAAAGGCTGAACTTAATCACTCCACACGCAGATCAACTAGATCTAGTAGTTTTTGCACTTCCCTGATGATGTTTTCCTGTGATTCTGTTAGAGAGAACACAGTTCAGTAGGAGGAAGTGACTTGCAGCTGTAAACCGTTGCTAAGAGGATGATCGGCATTTGGTAGAATCAGTGACTGGTTAGTGCATTGATCACGGACTTGCGAGGTCTGAATGAGCTGAATTGTTGGTGTTTGGAGCAGCCATGGCAGCGTCCTTGAAACGTTCCGACTCCAAGAACATGTATTCTTGGTGGTGGGATAGCCACCGCCCTAAGAATTCAAAGTGGCTTATGGACAACCTCAAAGGTTTGCTTCTGTTCCTTTTGTATGGGTGCAAGCAGTTTTTGATTTTGCATTCCGTGGTTGTGTTTGCAGATCTGATGCCGCATAGCCATTAGCTTACTTCTGTGCCTATGGCTTTGTTATCAATTTCCATAACATGTTTCATGCTGGAGACTTGATAACAAAAATCTGGAATGTGTAGCTGGAATAGTCTATTCTACATTGCTGGATTAGTACTTTGCTTGATTGCTGAGCACATAAGCTTGTGCGGTCACTTCTCTCGTTGGGGTAGCGAGACCCATGGATTATGTTTTCCTAGAAAATTTCCTATAAGCAAAAACTTTTGAGAGAGTGCATAACATTCATTGTCCCTTGTGTTTTCCGACAAATTATGCAGCTAGTCCGGTAGAATTATGAGTCTGCTATTATTTTCCTTTCATCTGGTTCTGGATGATGTGGTTTCCTGTCAGTCTTTCTCCCTGTTAATGTAATTTCGTTGTTATAGTCTCTTCTTTCTTATCTTATTGGACAGATATGGATTCCAAAGTTAAAGTTATGATCAAGCTCATAGAAGAGGACGCAGATTCATTTGCAAGGCGGGCTGAAATGTACTACAAGAAAAGGCCTGAGCTCATGAAGCTGGTCGAAGAGTTCTACCGTGCTTACCGTGCACTAGCAGAAAGATATGACCATGCGACGGGGGAGTTGCGTCAGGCACATAAAAGAATAGCACAAGCATTTCCCGATGAAATAACTTTTATGATGGCTGACGATGCAACGTCAAGTTCTGACTCGCTTCTTGAAGATTTTGATGGTTCTGTCGCAAAGAAGGGTTTGATGAAGCAGCTCAACTATATGTTTCAGTCTGCTGAAGAGGTTACAAATGACATAAACGCGGCTGAAGAAAAGTTGAGGAAGTCAATGGAAGAATTGGAGAAAGAGTTGGCTAAATTGTCAAATGAGAATGAAAGTCTCAAGACTCGAGTTACTACTGAGTCTGACAGGGCAGGTCACGCTGAGACTGAGCTGCGGAATGTAAAAGAATCGCTTGCTAAGACAGAAGTCGAAAGAGATGCTGCCCTTCAGCAATCCCAGCAGTGTTTGGATAAGTTATACAATCTCCAGAAAGCACTGAATCGTGCTCTAAAAGATGCTGCTGACTTCGAGCGACGAGCCAGTGAAGCTGAGTCTGAAATCAAAGTCTTGAAGCAAGCACTCCTGAAACTCGAAGTGGAGAAGGATTCCGCTCTACATCAGTACAGGGAGTCTATGAACCAGGTGGCTTCCCTTGAGACTTTGATCTCTGCGTTAAAAGATGGCTCCAGAGAATTGAATCACAGAGCCATCAAGGCGGAAACAGAATGCAAGATTTTGAAGGAAGAGCTTTCTAGATCAGAAGCAGAAAAGGAAGCCAGCCGTCTTCTTTATGAGCAGTGTCTGGAGAAGATCTCTGCTCTGGAGAACAAGCTCTTGCTTGCTGAAGAGAAGGCTAAAGTACTCAGCGAGCAGAATGTTAGATCAAAGAACGAAGTAGAGGCATTGGAGAAGGAGGTCCTTTCTCTGAAGCAGGAGTCAGAAGCTGCAACATTGCGATATGAGCACTGCTTGAATAAAATATCTATACTGCACAAAGAGTTGACTGAAGCACAAGAGGAATGCAAGCGGCTTAATGGCGAGATTTTCTTGGGATCTACAAAACTAAGAGGCGTAGAGGAGCAATGTGCATTACTGGGGAAAGTGAATCAGTCTCTGCAGTTAGAGGCCAATAATCTTGCACAGGAAATAGCCGTAAAAGACCAGGAACTATCGCTAAAGCAAGCCAAGTTAGAGAAACTACAGAATAGTATGCAGGATGAGCAGTCTCAGTTCATGCAAGTGGAAGCTACTCTCCAAGCTTTGCAGGAGATGCACTCGCGATCTCAAGAAGAACATAGAGCTTTAGCTATAGAGCTCCAGAATGGAATCCAGTTGTTGAAGGACTTGGAGACTGAGAAACGAGACATGGAAGCTGAAATACAACAGTTGACTGAGGAAAACCGTAGCCTTAATGAACAGACCTTGGCGTCTTCTATTTCAGAACAGAACCTACAGAAAGAAATCGCGAGTCTGAGGGAAAGGAAGGTAAGACTTGAGGGTGAAGTTGAACGACAAGGGGAGCAAACTGTCACTCTTGAACAACAAGTTCATCATCTGAAGGATCAGATGACAGACTTGTGTAGAAGATATCAGGATTTGATCAGCCAAGTTGAGTTCGCAGGGCTCGAACCCACAGCTCTTGCCTCATCTGTTAGGGGCTTGCAGGAAGAGAACACGAGGCTAAGGGGAAGCTGCAGCATGGAGAGAGCCGAGAGAGAAGCGCTTGTGAAGAAGTTGGGGCACATGGAGGACCTTCTGATGCAAAGTTCCATCTTGGAGAGCTCACTTTCTGATCTCGCTGGGGAGCTAGGGAGGTCAAAGGATACCATAAAGGTGCTTCAGGATTCATCCCTTCTTCTAACGGAAGATAAATCTGCTCTTATTGCAGAGAAAACAGCTCTTATTTCTCAGTTGCAAACAATGGCCGACAGCATGCAGAAAATCCTTGAGCAGAATGTTTTGCTGGAAAATTCATTGGCTGGTGCGAATGCTGAACTTGAAGGTGTTAGAGCCAATTCAAAAAGCCTAGAAGAATTCTGCCAGTTACTCAGTGGTGAAAGATCAAGGCTGCTTAATGAAAGAGAAGATCTAATTTCTCGTCTTGAGACCGTGGAGCAGAAGCTCGAGAACCTCGAAAACAGATTCATTTTGTTAGAAGACAGATACATGGGTCTTCAGAAGGAGAAGCAGTCAACAGTTAGTCAAGTGGAGGAGCTGCGTGCATCCCTTGATATTGAAAAGCATGAACGTGCTTGTCTCATGTTGGCAAGCGAAGCAAGATTTTCAGGACTAGAGGATCATATAAATCAACTGCAGGAAGAGAATAGGTCTCGGAAGGAGGATTTTGAAGAGCAGTTGGACAAAGCCGTGAAAGCTCAGGTTGAGGTTTTCATTCTGCAAAGGTTTATGCAGGACATTGAGGAAAAGAACCATTATCTGTTTGTTGAGTGCCAAAAGCATGTCGAGGAGGCCAAGCATTCAGAGATTCTCATCGAGGAGCTAGAGGGTGAAAAAATGATGTATCAGGCTGAAACAGAATTTTTACTGGGCAAAATTGAGAATCTGAGGACAGGAATCCTTCAGATACTCGAGGCTCTTGACATAAGTCACCCAAAGGAGGCCGAAACGGAACAAAATTTAGTTCTGTTCGTGTTGTCAAAGATTGAAGAAACTAGAAGCTCTCTCTCAGAATGCAAGGACGAGAATCAGCAACTTGTTATTGAAAATTCTGTTCTCACCACCCTGCTTGGGCAGTTGAACATGCATATCACAGAACTCATTTCAAGGTTTGCTCAAGAGATTTCAGTCTGGACTCGACGACATGTGATGTTGGAAAATGAGAAACATGAGCTTCTGGAGAGAAACAGATCCTTGGAGTTAAAAGTTGCGGAGAGCGAGAAGGGGGAGGAAGCAATGAAAGCTGAACTGGGTAAGCTGCAAATGGTGCGAGGAGCTATGCAGATGGAACATGCTGCATTGAAGCAAGATTATTTGAAGGTAGTTGAAGGAAACCAAATATGGCTACAAGAGTTTTCAGAACTCGAGGAGGAAAACCATGATTTAGAAGAGGGGGTCGAACAAGCTTTGCTGGAAGCTCTAGATTTCAGCGTTCAAGCTGTCGTTTTGAAGAGCTGGGGTATCGATAACGCTCTGAACCTTGACTCCGTCTCTCAAGATATGGGTCTCATGGGTGGAGCTTACAATAAGCTTGAGTTGAAAGCCGGAGAATTAGAGTTGGAGTTAGAGATGAAGGGGTTGGAAAATTTACATCTGACTGAATCTGTTCAAAAGTTGGAAGAGAAGCAGCATGAACTCAGTAGCTATAACAGTGACCTGAATCACCAAGCAACGATCCAACAGGAGTTACTGAAGCAGAAAGAGTCCGAGCTTTCGAGAATGCATGAGGAACTCAAATCAGCTTGTGGTATGAACACCGAGTTGAAAATTACTGTCAACATTGTAGAAAAGGAATGTGAAGATCTGAAAGCTGTGAGTCACTCTTTAGAGGAGACGGTTATTGAACTATCTGAGCAAAATGAGCGACAGGACGAGGAGATCAAAAACCTTCAGGCCGTGAATCATAAGTTGGAAGCTGAAGTGGGGTTACTAAAGACGGAAGTTGAAGAATACAGGACCATAGAGGAAGTTTTGAGCTTGGAGCTGCAGGAGAGGAATAGTGCGTATGAACTCTGGGAGGCCGAGGCAGCATCATTTTATTTTGATCTTCAGATTTCAGGCATCAAGGAAGTTATTTTTCAGAATAAGGTTCAAGAGCTCAGTGGAACCTGTGAGGACCTTGAAGCTCTGAATAGAAGGAAGAGCTCGGAGATCGAACAGATGAAAGATATAGTCAGGACATTGGAAAGCCAGGTTGAAGTTCTGAAAACTCAGTTGGCTGCTTATAACCCAATTATCGTCTCACTAAAGGACAACATAGCATCTCTTGAAGAAAACGCTGCCCTGCATAAAAAGCTTCACTTGGATTTGAAAGCAGAACAGGTATTGATTTCCCTTAATTCATTGAATGACAATTTCAGAAGTAGTTTGCATCTACAAATAAGTCGCATGGTCCAACTTCCTCTTTTTGTCTGTGCAGAGCCTGCTGCTACGTGAATTGGTAAAAAAGAAAAGGAAAAAGACAGATTTTTTTTTTCTTATGACCTTTTTTTTTTTTTTTTTTTTGTGGGGGATGGGGGATTTAGTCACAATAGAAACAATCTCTCCTGATAGGACAGAATAATGCTCTCTCCTAGAGCTGGCCGTAGGTGAAAGCCTATGGCACATGCCCAAATTCCAGTTAGTATGAATTGCTTTTTGCTATGAATTGCTTTGACAAAGTTACTCGTGTTTCTTGATACTCTTCACGTAAATTAGCACATAATTCAGGTTGCGGATGAAAGGAGGTTTTCAGCTTTGAGAGATCAAACATTTGTTGCACCAGATGGCTTATTGGAATTGCAGAAGTTGCAGGACAGAATAAAAAAGGTTGATGAAATACTAGTGGAAGGTCAGGAAGTGATTGCTAGGCGGGAAAGCATGAACACCAACAGTAAACTCCAAGGTGCCATGAAAGAAATAGCGAACCTGACAGCCAGGATAAATGCACATTCAGGAAGGTATACTCATGGCAAAGAGTTGCAAAATGGAGCTGAAGTAGTCCAAAATCTTCAGTTTCCGGAGTCTGGAAGGGAAACTGGTCCCGAAACATCTGAATCCCGGACTGGAACCGAATTGAAAGATGTTCAACTGGACCTAACTTCTGATTGTTCATCTGATGGCACTAGTAAGAGACAAAATGGGCAGACCGACGATCATATGCTCAGGTTGTGGGAAGCTGTCGAGAAGGAATATGCTAATGATATGAAAATCACTAGGAGCGGACATCAAGCGTGCTTTTCTGAAGTGGATGAGATCTTGTACCATGAGTTCGAAATCGGAGACGAAAACAGCTTGAATCCCACTGCTGAGTCCCAGCTTGTGAAGGATTTGGGCGTGGACAAGCTGGTACTATCTCGGAATGTGAGCTACGGTAACCAAGAAGGAACCATGAAGAGCATCCTGGAGAAACTTGCAACTGATGCGAATAAGCTGATGGAGTTGCAATTTTCAGTGCAAGAATTAAGAGCAAAGATGGAGACAAGTAAGAAAAGCAGCAAAGAAGGGGAATATGATAGATTAAAGACCCAGCTGGTCGACGTGGAGAATTCGGTTATGCAACTTGTTGACACAAACACCGAAGTCATGAAATCCGTGGAGGATCGCCCCTCGACATCAGATACAGTGGCTTCATCAGAACTGGATGATTCTGAAAAGGCACACAGAAGGAGAGTCTTGAAACAGGTACAGAGAGGGTCTGAAAAGATTGGTAGACTGCAACTAGAGGTTCAGAAAATACAGTTTGTGTTGCTGAAGCTGGATGGCGAGAGGAATAGCCCGGGGAGGAGAAGCTTCTCCAGAAGTCGACCGGGGATCCTCCTGAGGGATCTTGTGTACAACAATGGCAGTGGCAGAAGGCGGAAGAAGTCGGGGTTTTGTGGCTGCTTGAGACCGTCTTCCAAGGAGAATTAAGCCGAATCTGTATTATTATCATTATTATTCCCCTTTGACACTCTCCTCCTAGGCTTGATGTTGTCTTAAATAATCTGGTAGATAATTATTTATTCAATAAGCTACTTCTTTGAGCATATATAGATTTTAGATTCTGATCAGACTGCCACCGAAGATGTCTTAATTATAAATAACGATGTTCTCTTTCTTCATAGTTGTATCTTGCATATTGAACAGCTGGAGCTTCACTAGGAGTTGCTTTATGGTTGTCGGGTTCCGTTATCTGTGAACAAGATTTGATTTACTGGAATGAAACAAAGGCTCAATGTGTTAATAACAAATACTCCTAAAAGGTTAATATTTTAGGAACAGTTTGATCATGCTCCCGAGCATATTTAAGGTTCTGTTGCTCCTGTGAAGCTCAAAGTGTAAAGATACACTAGTGTGTGATATTTTAACCTTACGACTAAGGCGACTTGAAGATTTATTATACAACCGAAAAATTGAAAAATCAGCTCTTTCAAAAATCCGAATTAATGTTAGTATGTCCATTATTTTATATCTTACCAATAACCATCACCATTGTGCTGACTGCGTCCCGTTGCATAGTCGATGAAGGTTTTGGTATCTTATCCTTGATGTCATTAGATACCATGGAAACCGTTCTGACTTTTGGGATCACTTTGCCTTCGTTCATTTTTAACATGAATTCAGTGCTCTGGCTGTTGCAAAAGTGATAGTGCCCCCTGCCCCTGCACAAGTAGCCCTACAAGCAGTAACTGGATAGGGATGCCTCAGGTACCACATTGAGAGGCTCCAATTTGCTTATCTGAAATACCGATATTCCATGGACCCTCCACAATACTGGTGCACACATAGGGTCGTCCTATCCTGGCAACTAGATATTAGAGACCAAGCAAACATAGTAGCTCGATTTATCGACGAAGTATTCTCATGCTTGATACAATCAGGCTACTAGCAATCACAGCCCTGAATTCGCTATTAGTTGGCTGAATGTTTTCGGTGGACATTTGTTCCGATGATAAATGGACTAGTTGCTGATATGATCAATCTGAAAACCATACCTTATACTATTACTGCTCAAATGTTGTAAGAAGAGTCTTTGATTAACATACAGTAGGCAGTATACATTGCTGACCCTTTAGAAATCACTAGTATAAGATTTGGTGATATGAAAGTTCCTTCAGTGACAGTATAGGAAAGCAGTACTAACATACGAAAACCATGATGCGTACGCTCATGGGATGCAAATGAGGCAAGGAGCCGGAGGCGGCTCCAAACCAGGATCCGGCCAAGGATACTCCGGGGAAGGCTCGGGCTCGGGCTCGGGCTCGGGCTCACTAGGTGGCTGTGGCGACTCCAAACAACCATAGGCATCACAGTCCACCGGATTCTCAAGAAACGCAGCACATTCTCCAGGCGACCTCTGCATCGGCCTACCAGGAATACAATTAAACCTGTCATCATCCACCCTCAGCCTCAAACACTCGGGCGCCTCTCCAGTGAAATAGTTGAACGAATATGTAAAGTTCATGAGACGAGGCAGATCGCAGATGCACTCAGACACGTCCCCTCTGAGCTGATTGTCCGCCACGACGAGCCTCTCCAGCGCCACCATATCCGCCACCTCGTTCGGCAGCGTCCCCACCAAACTATTGAAACTGACGTCGAAAATCCTCAGCGTGTCCAGGGCGCCTATCTCGGGCGGCAAGCACCCTGTCAGTCCCACATTGAGCAGTAAGATCTGATCCAATGACTCTGCCATATCTGCGATCCCTGGTGGCAGACACCCCGGCAAGTGATTATTGGCAAGAACAATCACAGAAGCAGGGGAGTCCCCAAGATTATCAGGGAAGGGAGAATCAAACAAATTATTATTTATAAAGATCACATCGACGTTAATCTCGAACAGTCCTGGCGGTACTAATCCCGTGTAAGAGTTGAACCGAAGATCGAGGAACCGAAGAGTCGGAATCTGGATAACAACCTGAGGGAACTCTCCCGAGAAACGGTTGTTACTGAGATCGAGCTCAAGGAGATATCTGAGACGGGTAAGGGAAGACGGGATGGGGCCGAAGAAGCGGTTGGAGTTGAGGTGAATGAAAGCGAGGTCGGTGAGGTTGGTAATGTAGGAGTCGAAGGGGGCGGAGATGTTGGCGTGGTTGAAGTCGATGCCGGCGACGGTTTTGATGGAGGAGTTGTAGGGTGCAGGGTAGCATATGATGCCGCGATACTGGCATACTTTTGGGCCCACCCAGTTGGACGTGTAGCCTTTTGGGTCGGAAATGATGGAGTTCTTAAAATTTTGGAGGGCCACGTAGGCTATCTTGGATTGGATACTTGCGAATGGGAAGTATGGAGACGGTGGTGGCGGTGGAGGTGGGGGC
>LIEC01012292.1:0-12752 GCA_001925005.1 Drosera capensis
GATCTTTTAAATCTGCTTCAACAAAAAAAAAAAAAAAACATTAACAAGGAAATTATGCAGAAGCAAAACAAGTGAGCTGCAACGGAACATTTAGCGACTTTATTGGCCTTTGACTCATAGGCTATATGTAGTACGCCACATCGAAGAACAGCACTAATAATAGAAAGCTGACAAAGTTGTTTGGTCAACTTGCCTGGCGACCAGATGAATACTCGTAATCATGGTTTGAACAACTAGCCTCATTGATCCCCCTTGGAATGCACTCAACATGAGCAGCATTTCCAGCTGCCGTATTGATCTCCCCTAACAATGTTTCCACGAATCCACTATCAGCCAAAAACGCCTCTTCAAGTGCTAAGCGGAAGTCATTATTGTTGCTACCATTCAAACTGGTCTGCCCCTGGAATCTGAGTCCATCAACGCTCAACTTGAGTAAGTGCTACATTTGGTATAAGTGTAATAGAAACTAAGAGCACGAAATCCTGCAACGTCAAGTACCTTTCTGCATGATCATGAAAGGGATATATCATTCCGTGCTTAACCCAGGCATAATCCTGCCAAGCATGGTAATTCAACATTAAGACAAATGATATCAATGGCATAGCGAGTAAGCGATCCAATCCTGTAACAGAGCTCTATTCCCCATTACACATCTAATCTTAATAGTCGAGGTGAATGGAGGAACATCTAGCTGGCACTGAGGATCTAGTAAGAGAGCAAAAAGAAGAAACACTAACCCTTTGTTTCCCTTTACCAGAGTGACCGAGAAACATGACACAGGATGCTCCAGGGACACGGAAGTTCATAACTTTACGTGGGGCTTGCAGTGTTGGATCAATCACAATCGCCGGCCAAGCCGGCTCACACTTTCCTGCCTTAGCCCAAACAACATCACCCGGAGCAAAGTCCCTAAGTCCCTTTGACGCACATTTCCTCTCCTCAATCTCTTCAGCTGACCCATACCCATTCACACCATTACACTCCCTGACTTCATTCATCGAAAACTTCTTATTTTTACGAAAATTTTGCTCCATAAGTGAACTTCTAGAACTCGAGAACTTCCTATGACAAAAAGTCTTGAACTCTCTACTCCGAACATTATCATACCTATCACCATCATAGTTCTCTTCTTCGCCTTCCTTGTCCTCCTCTTGCCGAAGCTCATTCACATTTACCATGTATTTACGACTCCTAACAAATTCCCGACCCTTAAAACCAAAATCATCTTCATTATCATCTTCATTATCATAATACAATACCTCGTCCTCATCGAAATCCGAGTAGTTATTCTTCCTTTTCACGTCCTTCCAATCATCAAGAATCGAATCCTTGAACCTAGAAGGCAAAACCTGGACTCTACCCCTCGACGTCCTCACCAATGCCGGCCTAGGACTCTCCTTCCCCGACACATCTGGCATCGGAATCTTCTCCACCACCCTTTTGCCTCCCCTCACCACTTCATCCTCCACCTCTCTTCCACAACTAGACACTTCTCTACACCAAGACGCCGCAAAGCTAGCAAACCCATTACAGTCCCCGCCGCCGCCGCCATTCTGCCCGAAAATCTGATGAAACCTGTATCCACTCAACGGGATCACACCGGCGGCAACATCTCCGAGCAACCCGAAAGGATAATAGGCCTCCGATTTCCTTCGTTTAGGGTTCTTCCCCGGCCGGTCGTCGTCTTCGCCCGTCGATTGACTCTCTCGGCACCGTTTCCCGCTCGGCATTCCCGATTTCAAGCTCCGCTTGATTATCATTATCCACAAACTCGATCACCCACAAACCCTAATCGTGTTCCAACCAAAATCCCAATTTTCGTTGATCGAAAACCCTAATCCGACGCAAACCCAATTCAATTAGACGTGAGAAGAGGCTAGCAGGAGGGAGAAATCGAACCAAAAGGAGCTCGAATTGATGGGTCGCCGAGATATGAGAAAAACAGAGGAAGTCGGATCTGGGTGAAATCAATCACGGATTTGAACACAAAAAGAGATTTTCAGAGCGTAAATTCGAATAAAATCAAACTGGGTTCACTAATAAATTTCTGGGTTTCGATAATCCAAGAGAATTGGAATACCCACCATTAAAATTTGAGAGGATTGAAGAGAAAAATTAGGGTTTTTTTTTTCGTGTTCGAGAGAGGAGACAATGTGGTGGTGGCTTGACTGAGACAAACGCAGAGAGAGAAAGAAAGAGAAAGGAGACGAGAGAGGTAGGCGGCGAATTCGTTTTATTGTTTTCTCAGTGATGTGTTTAGCGATAATGTGGATTTGGAATCGTAGACGTGCAAAAAAAGCAAGACCGAATTCTCAAATTCAACGATAGTGAGTTTCAATGGATCGAAAAGTTTGTGTTTTTGATGGTGGGTGAAGTTCCATGATCGTGGAAAGTTGTTCTCATGTTGTACAATTGTATTAAGTTTCATTGGTGGATTATGGATACGTGCTCAAGATGATGGAATTTCATGTTGGATGAATAATTTTTGGTGTAATTTCATGGGTTCTTCTCTGCTATGGTTCTGTGCATTTTTATTTTTGTTTCTTTGAGATTCATGTTAGATGGTGAGTTGTAAGTGGTGAAGGAAGAAGAAGACACAGTGTAACCCAAGTTAATGGCCATGGAGGAAATGGATACTTTCTTTTGATAAAAGGGTTACTGTGAATGGATGGGTTTTGATGTTGGTCCATGGCGATGGTCATCTTCTTCTTTCTTCTAAGGGGTAACAGGTTTTAAAAATGAGCCCAAAAAAGGTTACGCACGATCAGACAAGGTCGTCACCGTGAGCTGATGGAGTTTTGGTTAGATTACATACTAGTTCCTCAAAATCTTAAAAGTTCAAAACAGTGTTGCACCGCAGACCACGAAAGATATGGTGGCTAGGGCGGGTCGCCAGAGACTGGTGCTGTGTCTGGGATGGCCGGGTGATGATGATAGTGTGCTGTCCATGGTGGCGGGGATGAGGCCAAGGCATGGTGTCGTGTTCATGGGAGCAGGGGGGGGGCTGTTGGTGTTGGTGGGGGCAGGCGGTGGGGCAGCAGCTCGGTGGAGGAGGCTGTGTTGGGTTGTTGATGCCTTGAATGGGCGGCAGCTGCCTCGTAGAGGACGTTGACCGCCTACGATGCAGGACAACGGCTGTTAAGACTGTCGATGACCAGATCTTGACCGTTGATGACCATAGCTTGATCCGTTGGTCTGATCGTGTCTAGATTGGTTTTAATCGAGACTCGAAACACAATCACATGTTTCAGCTATTATAGCCTATCATCAGTTGTGGGCGATCCAAGACTCACTAAAAATTAAACCTTTGATCATCAACAAGAATTAACATTCCCTAGAGTTCTGTGAGATCAAACGATAGCTGGGTTCTGTGTGTACCTCTTGCATGCTAAGTGCAGTTTAACTAATGATTGATTCACAAAGAGGAAACTGTTTGCACCATTGAGCGAATTGAGCACAGTACTGTAAACAAGCAGCCGTGCATGCCCGACTCTGGTCATTTATTCGTACCGTGTGTACAAGATCCAGCAACCTGGGACAGAGTACCAAACATCTCAAAAAAATTCAATACACAATGGACGAGAGAGTGAGTAGCATGTAATCGAGGTGATGGTGATCTTGGTGTTATTGAGCCACAATCGAATACACTCCTATGGAGGATATGGATTGTTACTTCAACTTGTCATGCTCATTGCTTCCTGCAATCATCGGTCTCCTCTGTCTTTGCAAACCTTCCCCGAACCCGTGGCTGACTCTCAGCAAGCGCCTTTCTGCAAGCCTACTGAAGAAACAGGCAAAAAAAAAAAAAAAAAAAAAAAAAAAAAAAAAAAAAAAGAAAGAAAGAAGCAAATCTTAGATTTTTTTTTGTTACAATAAGTTACTGCCATGGCAATTCTGGAGGAACTCAAGGGATACAAGAGCTGCTGCCCTCTTAGAAACTCTGAGAACCGAATAATTCATGAGAGGTCATTAAAAAATAGATTTAACATTTTCAGAAGCGAAGATACAATGAAATTCATCCTCGAGTTGGACAATCAAAAGAGTCGAGCCTACTGACCTTCGTGACAGCAATAAGATTCAGAATAGAGTCAGATAACAAAATTTACCTTGGCTTTCCTCCCAAAGTTCCTCCTCGACTAAATGCGGCTGGATTGTTGGAGAATGGATGAGGCTTATATGGCCATTACCAAGAGTCTGTCACAAAAACTCAGTCAATGACCCAGCCCCATCCTGTCGGACTGGCGCAACCATATCTCAGTTAATAATCTAACAAACAAAGTCAGTTGAAATGCTTGGCGCCAAAAAACATATCGAGATTACATGCACTGAGTTATCATGACACAATATTGGAAACCCACCCACTAAGTTCTTCACATCAAAGATTACTTGCCACAACCAAAGGCGAAAAGCAGACTAAACAAGTAAACTCGCAATGACCCAATTTGCATGGAACACAGAACAGTTCTGGAGCTTTATGGATCGGCATAAAAAGCAACATTGATGCTGCAACAAAAAGAGAACGATTCTCACCTTAATATCCCCATTGCTGTATGATCGATATGCAGCTTGAAAATTCACTTCCGAAAATCCCAAGAAACTAGGCCGCACTGACATTCGCTTTACAAACTCCATCTCAGCCGGACACCCCGAGCTGACACTCTTTTGGAAAGACGACTCTGAAGGCAATTTGTCATCTTCGACCCGAAACACATTTTCTTCTGGCAAAGGAGGAAGCATGGGATAAAGATGTGGAAGCACAGCATCCGCAAGTGGAAGGACGGCTGATTCTACATCTTTCTTGCACTCGTAGAAAACGTTGCTGAGAAGCTGCCCATTTTGCAGCGCTTCCATATCTCCAACTTCAAGGACTTCAGGTGGCATTACATGATCCCCACAGGACATCATTGAAATGGCTGCAGCAACGGGATCAATACTCAAAATCGGTTCTTCAATGATAGGTTCGAGAGCTTTGAAAAGATCCCCTTCTCCTCCCAAATCATATTCCATTACAATAGATGTCTGTAGAGTATGTTTCTAAATAATCAGGCAATCGGCATTTGATATAGTATGTCTAGATAAAAGAAGAAAACGTGTAGCAAAGCTAAATGGGTTATCTGCTTCTCCTGTCAATACTTGGTTCAGATATGGTCTTTGAGTCTAGGAGAAATTGAAACCCCTAGCACGCAATTTAACCACAACCCTTAACCTGAAAACTAGTACTAACATATACTACTGCAACAACAATCCCGGTAATCCCTTCATGAAAACTAATAACGTGTACTAAATCAAAATTCAAGACACCCTTTTCAAAGCAACTTCGTCTATTAATCCAAGACTCCAAGATGAAAATGAAAATCAAGACACAAAATCACAAAAGAAAACAAAATCGCTTCTAGAATTTCTAACAAAGCAGGAAACCCTAGAAACAGTAGATCAGATGAGCCATCAAATGCAGACTACTACAAAGGATTTTGGTTAAGCACCTAAGGTATTGATGAGCAACAAAAGAACATCAAAGGCTTCAGGATATAGGATCGAGCTTACAGAATGCATCAATGTGCAGCAAATCTGTGTGCAGACGAGGTTGTAGCAGACTGAGTGCAGCAGACTGGGTGCAGCAGAGATGGTTGCTGATGGTTGGGTCAAAGGAACGAAGATGGTGGGGGACATGAGTGGCAAAATGTCAACATCAGAAACAATACTATGCTGCTGAGTTCGTTTCCTCATCCCATAAAAGAAAACCGGTGAAACTCATTGAAGTAAGATTATCGAATAAGGTTGAAAGGCAAGAGTGTAAAACAATCAACATTCAAAGATTACTCAAGAGAACTGAATCATGAAACACAGTAAAGAGGGTTCACTAGTCTGCAGAAGAACAATATTTGCAACAGAGTTGATGATACTAAATTTGTGCAAAGATCGTGGGTCTTCATCTTTTGTACAAGTTGTTTAGCTTGTAAACAGAACTCTTGTAAGGTACAAACAAAAAGATAGTGATACTCACCTTTTGGCTTGACTACACAGGTCATCGAAGAAAAACTGGACTAAGCTCTTGTTTATCAATTGATAACAAGTGTCTAAACCAGTATAAATAATGTGTTTCTTACTTGCTTTCATTGTCTAATATTTAAAACTGTTAGAAATCAACCTTCACAGTCAAACAAAGACAAATTTCAAGAATTGAAGTCTCAGCATCAGACTTTCAAGTGTTAGCTGCAAACCATCCAAGTGGGCTGTATAGAACAGTGGTCTGTAAAAACATAATCCGCTGCATAAACTTGTTAAAAGTTGAATTAACCTATTCACCCAACTCTATGTTATATCTTGGACCTTACAATTGGTATCAGAGCTTGACTTAACAGTTTGTGGAAAGAAAAAGTCATTATCTTATTTGCAAAGAAGTTACGAACAGTTTGTTTTTGTGAATAAAAATGACACCACCAAAGTTTCCTAAGTATTCTAACAGTGGAGAACTTCCATCATGTTTATTTGACAAGTTCAATCATTGGAAACTAAGGATGCTTGCACATCTCAACTCAATAGACGAAAGAATGCACGCCATCATCATTGATAGACCTCATATTTCAATGATGCCAGATTCAATGGATCCAACGAAAGAAGTACACAGACCGAAGTCTCTTTGGTCCAGAGAAGACTGGGATCTGATGTTAGTTGATATAAAAGCTCTAAATCAAATATTCAAGTCCCTTCATGACAACATGTTTGAAATAGTGGTTCATTCAACCACTGCAAAGGAGGCATGAGAAGCTCTACTGCTAAAGAATGAAGGAACCAACGAAATGAAGGAAAACAAAAAGGATGTTCTGATGCAACAATATGAATTGGTCTCAATGAGATCTGATGAGAATCTGACTATCGCCTATTAAAGGTTCAATATTCTCTTCAACAATCTCAAAAATTTGGAAAAGACTTTTGAAAACAAAGAAGTCAACCTAAAGTTTTTGAGATCTCTTGGTGAAATCTGGAGAACAAAGACCACAACCATAAGGGAATCTAGAGATCCAACGAAGATGTCCTTGGCTCAACTATATGGTGTATTGCATACATACAATCTTGAAGTTGAGCAAAGAAACAAATTGATAATGTCAGAAAGAAGACCTTGGTTTTCAAACCTCAAGAGAAAATTCTAAAATCCATGACAGAAGAGGAGACCAGTGATACCTCATCTGCAAGTGAACAAGGTCTGTCTGAAGAACTGACATTGATGAAAAAGAAGTTCAAGAAGCTATTCAAGAAGAGAAATTTCAAAAAGAACGTCCTCTAAAAAACAAAGGAAGTAGAAAAGGAAGTTTGCTACAACTGTGACAGACCAGGGCAGTTTGCTGCACAGTGCAGACGACCAACACAAGACTCATTTGCACCTAAATTCAAGAAGGACCACAACAATGGTACCTCTGGAAGAAAAGAAAGAGGCAAAACCTATGCTGCAAAAACATGGAACGACACAAACTCTGATGATGAAGATACAATATCAAACGCTTAGCTATGTATCATGGCCAAGGAGGCTGAACAGCAACAGGTATTTGATCTTTCTTATTTAGATGCCATTATAGAGGAATTGAAGGAAGCAATTCAAGAAACCTCTGAGAATTTTATTTCCCTTTTAAAGGAAAATAAAGAACATCTTAAGAAGATTGTAAGTCTCAAAGAGAAATGCAATTTAACAAATGAAGAGACTAATAATAGTCTAATCAATGCTAAAGATAAACTGAAAGAAGCTAATGAAAACGTAAAACTTCTCAATGCAATAGTAGAAACACTTACCTTGAGAAACACTTAGCTTCAGAAGCTAAGTAGAAACACTTACCTTGAGAAACACTTGGAATGGTAAGACCTTATGTTTGCAAAAATTGCTCAACACAAGTCAACCCTCCCATGATAAAATAGGGGTAGGGTATAATGACTGGTTGCACAATGATGCAAACAAAAATGTCATTACCAAAGAAGCAAAGCAGACTACTACAAAAACTCTGCAGAACAGGAACACCTCAACTGCATTAGATGTGTACAAGAGGGATACCTCTACTGCAGTAGGTATCCACAAGAGTAAAAGCTCTGCTGCACAGACTGTGCAAAAGAACAGTCTATAGAAGATATCTTAATTATAAAGTAAGATCTTTACTGCTCAAACCCAGAAGGGCTGGAGCAGAACACCAGTACGAGTTGATGAAAAATATTATAAGATGCAGAAGGCTAAGAATATCAAAAATATATTTAATAAAAGGCCCTATGAAG
The DNA here is from genome assembly GCA_001925005.1 of Drosera capensis. Lineage (NCBI taxonomy): Eukaryota > Viridiplantae > Streptophyta > Magnoliopsida > Caryophyllales > Droseraceae > Drosera > Drosera capensis. The sequence continues at coordinate 8,257 of LIEC01012292.1, forward strand.
CTTAATATACACCTAACTACTCAACATGGAACAACTTCTCGAGAACAAGTTGGAGAAATCCATACTCGAGTCATGTTTGCTAATGCCAAATGCAGCAGACGCATTGGAGCAAACCACTAATAAGCACAAGACCAAAGGTCTACTGCTTTACATGTGACAAACTTGATCACAAGTCCTTTGAATGCTGAAATTCTCACAAGAAGATAATACAAGTGTGAGTTCCAAAAGGTAACCAATGAGGACCCATATAAGTGGGTACCATGTACAGGCTCTATGTTTTCAATGCAGGAAAGACAAAGAGGCATATAGTATCTGGACAGTGGATACTCAGGACACATGACAGGGAACAAATCCATCCTTGAAGACTACAGAAAGAAACAAGGACCTCTTGTCATATTTGGCGGAGGAAAAAAACAGGTACAACTAAAGGTTATGGAACCCTTGATAAAGATTCCAATCTTTAGAAATGTTGCTTATGTTAAAGGGTTAGAACATAACCTGCTATCCATTACTCAATTGTGTGATAAAAACTATGATGTGTCATTCATTTGTCAAGTAAAGGATAAAATCACACAAGAAGTCAAATTACTAGGAGTAAGAAAAGGAAAAATTTATGCAGTAGATTTTGATTCATCATAGTCAGAACAAATAACATGTTTCTATACTAAAGAAGCTGAAGACACAAACTGGTTATGGCACAAAAGATTAGCTCATCTTAACTTTAAAACTATGGCCAAATTATCCTAAAAAAACCTAATAAGATGACTTCCATAAGTAAAGTTTAAAAAGGATAAACTATGCAGATCACGTCAGGAAGGAAAGCAGACTAGAGCAAACTTTAAACCCTTAAACTCTTCAGAATCAACTAGAATTCTTAAATCATTATATGGACCTCTTTGGTCCAGTCGCGGTAGAAAGCTTAAATAGAAAGAAGTACACTCTAGTTATAGTAGATGATTATTCTAGATATACTTGGATAATGTTTTTACATAAAAAAAGTAAAACTTATAACATGCTGACAAGGTTTCTTAGACAAATATAAAATGAAAAAGACATAGAAGTAATCACAATTAAAAGTGATAATGGCACTGAATTTGATCAAACAAGAGTAGATGTCTACTGCAATGATCATGGAATTAAACACAACTTCTCAACACCTAGAACACCTCAACAAAATGATGTGAGTGAGAGAAAAAATAGAACACTCATAGAGGCGACTAGGATAATGTTTTCTGATGCAAACTTATCTAAAAGCTTCTGAGTAGAAGTAGTCAATACAGCATGCTATACTCAGAATAAATATACTATTCACAAGCTTTATAAAAAGACTCCCCACGAATTGTGGAAAAAAAAGACACCAAGTGTCAAATACTTTCATGTTTTTGGATACATATGTTATATACACAATAATGTTAAAAGCTACTTACAGAAATTTAACCCTAAGATAGATGAGGGAACTTTCTTAGGGTATTCTACAAACAGCAAAGCTTTTAGAGTGTATAATAAAAGAACACAAACCGTTAAGGAGTCAGTTTATGTATCATTTGATGAATCAAAAACATTCATAAGAAATACAAATGTATTTGATGAGGAATATGCATGTAATGAACAGGCTGCAGAAGAGGTCATTAAAGGTGCAGATAAGAAAGAGTCGTCTACACACAATGACAATGCAGTAAAGACTGAAGAATAAACTCAACAACGATTGAAAACTAATGAACAAGATAAAAGAAGATGGATTAAGACATATACACATGATGACATAATAGGAGATAAGAATGCACCTGTGCAGACTAGAAGGGCAACAAATGCAGAATGTCTATCTGCTTGCTTTATATCAGAATTAGAATCAAAGCTAATAAGTGAAGCTCTAAATGATCCAAACTGGGTAGATGCTATGCAAGAAGAACTAAATGAGTTCCAAAGAAATGAGATATGGTATCTAACACTAAGACCAAAAAACTATCTAGTTGTAGGCTGCAAATGGGTATTTAGAAACAAATCTGATTAATATGAAACAGTCATCAGAAACAAGGCTAGATTAGTTGCTAAAGGGCACTCACAAGAAGAAGGGATTGATTTTGATGAAACCTTTGCCCCTATAGCAAGATTAGAAGGCATAATAATGTTATGGATGAGATCACAGCTTGAAGACTATGATATGATATTCTCTGAAACCTCTATATTTTATGACAACACATCTGCAATGGCAATTTCAGAAAATACAGTTTTTCATTCAAAAACCAAACATATTGATGTCAGATATCACTTTATCAGGGATCATGTGCAAAAAAGGTTGATAGAAATGTGCAATCCCTTCATTTGTATAGAAATTGATGTAACAAAACCTAAATGTATTAGTTATAATATAGTTAGTGTGATTATGGTAGAAGTCAAGTAGGTAGTTGCAGTTTAGGTCACATGTCAGTGAGCAAATGGTAGCAGATGTATGAGGATCGTGCAAGCCACCAGATGCAGATTACTATAGAGGACTTTGGATAAACAATAAGTGCATTCATAAGCAACAAAGGAACTCAAAGGTTTCAGGATGAAGGACTGAGCTTGCAGACGAGGACCAACATGGCAAGACATGAACTAAATCAGATCTGAGTGTAGACTATGATTGCAGTATGGGATGCAAACTACGACTGTAACAGACTGGGTGCAGACTAGAAGTTGCAGCAGAGGTGATTGCCAGGGTGGGGTCAGAAGTATGAAGTCAATCAAGCGAGGATTTGAGTTAAAATAGCAACGGCACGGATTCTGGGGATAGTGGACTGCCAGCATCAGGAACGAGATGGTGGGGAACACTAGTGGTAAAGTGTCATTCCAGGAACAGTGTATTGTGTGCTATAGGTTCGTTCCTTGAGGTTTTAAAAAGGAACCGGTGAAGCTTATTGAGAAGTGCTGTTGAACGCTGATTGAAAAGCAAAGAGTGCAAAGCAATCTAGTAATTCAGAAGATTACTCAAGAAAGCTAAGTCGTGAAGATACAGTTGAAAGTATCACTAGTGTGCAGAAGAACAAAGTCTTGCAGCAGAGTCCAGAGTTTGGATTTGTGCAAAGCATCTAGGTTCTTTGTCTTTCATACAAGTTAGATAACTTATAAAAGGAAAGTTTCTTATCAGCTCAAACAAGGAGATAGTGATACTTATTTCTTGGCTTGACTACAGTGGTCACCAAGGGAACACTGGATTAAGCTCTCGATCATCATTTGTATCGAGTGTCTGAACCAATATAAATACTGTGTCTATTTATTGCTTTCATTATATTGATATTTAGAATTGCTTCTAATAGATCATCATAGCCAAGAATGTTACCAATCTCTACTACAGACTACCAATTGTTATCTGCAGACTATCTGAGTAGTCTGCATACAATAATAGTCTGCACGAAATAAGTATTCCGCATAAAAAAACCCATACAACCTATTCATCCCCCTCTAGGTTAAAACTCAAACCTTACAAAGGTCATATTAAATTGGAATATATTTCAATAGAAAAATAAATTACAGATATGTTTACAAAACCTCTCGATAAGAGTAAATTTACTCACTTTATAGGAGAATGAAATATACTTGATTTAAAATAGTGAAATTGGCAAAAATGTTTTACTGCTCTACTGCACATGTAAAAGTCATACTAGCATTATTGCTGTACTGTTTTACTGCTTGGCTTACAAGTGGAAAGTAGACTAAAAGTAATATTGCACTGTTGCATTTATTTTAGGTAAAGAATTTTAGACGTTACAAAACTAATTTCCTAAAATTACGCAACGGTCAAATCATGGTTGTCACTACGTAACGGCTAGAAAACACTGTCAACGGTCATAATCTTATAACGAGTATAAAAACTGAAAATTTTCAATTGGAAAATCACTTTACTCTCTCTCTCTCTAAGCATTCGAACGCTCCACTGCATGAAATATAAAACCCTAACTCTCTGAAATCTTTCGAATTCGATTTCTAAACTCTACAATTCTTTAAAATATTTTCAAAAATGGCCAACACACCCTCAAACACATCCCAAAAGAGTCTCAAGTCATCTGAAAAACAAAAGAGCCCCAAAAAGAAGATCGAACGGCAGACTAGAGTCGTGTTCGATTTCAATAATACTCAAGAAGAATCGGATGAAATAAAGAAAATAGCTGACCTGATCGAAGAGGCTGGACTCAAGTATTTATGTGAAAGAATAAGCCGGATCTATGATGATGAAGTACTCGACTTCATCGAAAAGACAAAAGTTGCAGACAACCTGTAACTAATCACATATACCTCTACTACAAAGACGATTGCAGTTTCCATAAAATCAAATGATTTCGTACAATTCTTCAATTTGACGAATGAAGGCTCAAGGATCATTCCACCAATTATCATAACAACTGGAAGGCACGAGATCCTAACCAAAGACAAGTGGAATGAGGGTATAAGAACAATGAAGGGAATTTAGCAAGGATCAGATTACAACTGATCAACAAGAGATCATGTTCACAGTCCTC